>JAPXFQ010002588.1:1800000-1954274 GCA_028564705.1 Apricaphanius iberus
TGCAGTGAGCAGTGACCATGGAGAAAAATGGTGGTGAGGGGCAACAACAACACACAGCAACATCCCACAGTGAACGATGGGTGGATTAGGGGTTAGGTGGAAAGGATGAAAGTGGGGAGGAGACAAGGAGGTGGTCGGAGGATGGTGGAAAAGGAGTGGGTGGAGGAGACGGAGCGAGACACGGAGTGGTTTAAAAGAGGGGTGGAGGGTGGAGAAACAACACGGTGAGTTCAGTCAGTCATGCTTTCAGTTACAGAACAAAGTGACAACGGCGCTGATCCGATGATGCATCGTGAGATGAAGCGCACAGAGGAAACACGACTGCAGCTACAATATTAGACATGATGCATAAAAATCTGTAAAATTCAGCTTCATCAAGCAGATGGCGCCTGCTAGCCTAGTAAACTACTTTAAAGCAGGGTTGGGAATCATTTTAACAGCCATCTACAGAGGTAAACACGGATTATCACAGGTCTGTACGTTTTTGGAATCTGACCGATGAATGATCGGCTGTAGATCATCTGTCCTCATTAGGAAAATAGATCTAAGGGTCATAAAGGTGCAAAAAAATATGAAAATGGTAAAACTGTGGCCTGTGGCTTCCAAATGCAAATGTACAGTTTTCAAGATGGATGGATGATGGACAGATGGATGAATTACTGGAAGGATGGACGGACAGACAGACAGACAGAAAGACAGACAGGTGGATGGATGACTGAATTACGGGATGGATGAATGACTGGTTGGATGGATGGATGAATGACTAGTTGGATGGATGAATGACTGAATGGATGGTTGGATGGATGGATGAATGACTGGTTGGATGGATGGATCAATGACTGAATGGATGGATGGATGAATGACTGAATGGATGGATGGATGAATGACTGGTTGGATGAATGACTGGTTGGATGGATGAATGACTGAATGGATGGATGGATGGATGAATGACTGAATGGATGGATGAATGACTGGTTGGATGGATGACTGGCTGGATGGATGGATGAATGACTGAATGGATGGATGGATGAATGACTGAATGGATGAATGAATGACTGGATGAATGACTGAATTATTGGATGGATGGATGGCTGGATGGATGTTAGACCAAAGGATGGATGGATGGATGAATGAATGACTGGATGGATGAATGAATGACTGGATGAATGGATGAATGACTTAATTTGTTGGATGGATGGATGGATGTTAGACCAAAGGATGGATGGATGGATGGATGAATGAATGACTGGATGGATGGATGGATGAATGAATGGATGGATGAATGAATGACTGAATGGATGAATGACTGGATTATTGGATGGATGACTGGATGGATGTTAGACCAAAGGATGGGTGGATGGATGGATGAATGAATGAATGAATGACTGGATGGATGGATGGATGGATGGATGGATGAATGAATGAATGAATGAATGGATGACGGGATGGATGTTAGACCAAAGGATGGATGGATGGATGAATGAATGAATGACTGGATGGATGGATGAATGAATGGATGGATGGATGGAAGGATGGATGAATGAATGAATGAATGAATGAATGGATGGGTGGATGACGGGATGGATGTTAGACCAAAGGATGGAGGGATGGATGAATGAATGAATGGTTGGATGAATGAATTATTGGATGAACTGTTCACATATTTACCATGTTAACATGTAGACCCAGAATAAAATCTGTAAATATCTAAAAAAATCTTCAGACAGTTTTCTGTTTTTTTCCAAACCTGGATTAAACTTAAATCCAGTCGTACTTTTCCAGACTCAGCAGGAACGCTCCGTTTGTTTTTGCTACTTAAACACTGTTTGCATTTCTTGATGAGAGAAACTCAAACTGAGAGGAAAAAGTTGATGTTTTCAGAACCTCTGTTTAGATTCCCAACCCTTCCTATAAACACAAAGTAGGAAAATTAACTAGACGACTTCAGTTTGTGGTGCAATAAATATTCGTTAGATTCTAGCAAATTAAACAAAAACATTTTCAAACATTCACAGTTGATCAGAAACGTCATGCTGTTTAGTGACGATGTCTGCGGACTCTAAACTCTATATTTCCCATTTACACAGAGTAAACTGAGCTTCCTCTTTGCATGGAAACATGGGGAATTCTGCATGATGCTCTGAGCCGTACCTGCGCAGACTGAGACACCGCCTCGTCCAGAGCTCCAGCGCGACCTTTCACCTCCTCTTTGATGGCCAGGTAGCGTCTCTCTGCTTCTGTGTAGCGCTGCGTCACCGTCGCCCCCTCCTGGAGGCTCAGCTCGGCCAGCTGCGGCCCGATCTTCAGCAGCTTGTCGATGTGGGGCTTGTGCTCAGCGATAGACTCCCTGAGCAGCTGCAGAGGAAGACAGAAATCAGTCGACGTCCGGACGGATTCATGAACGAAAGCTGGGGGCGGAGATCCAGGTGTCTCACCCTCATCTGGTCCTGCTGCAGCCGGAGAGCGTCCGTGTCGATGGCCGGAGGCGGAAGCTGAGCGATGAGGGCTTCGGTCTCGCCCAGCCACGGCTCAAGTTCCTCAAACGTCTCCCAGAACCGAGCCACCAGGACCTGAGCCTGCTCCAGAGCCGAGAACCGCTCGCTGTGGCTCTGACTCACCGAGTCGTAGCGGCTGCTCAGAGAATCCGTCTTCACCTGAGGGAGGAGTTAACGCGTTACACCACTTCACTTTATTTCCTGCAGACTAACTTCCTCTCTCCGTCGTGAGATGTTGGTGACGCGCCTTCAGAGCGTCCTTCTGGGCGTCGCTGCAGGCTTCCATCACTTCGTCTCTGATGCCGAGGAGCTGGTCGACGGTGTCTTTGTGTCGAATGATGTCGATATTGAAGGCCCTCTGCACCTGCAGCTGAGCCACGGTCACGTCCGGCTCCAGGCTCAGGGGCCCCAGGGAGGCCAGCTTCCGCTCGGTCTCCCCGACCCAGGCCAGCTCGGCGTCCACTGCCTCCTCATACTGACGCGGGAAGCGGAGAGAAAAATTAACGAGCGACCGATCAGAAAAACGAGCCCTCAACAAGTTCGGGTGCTCCCTGCGGTACCTGCTGCGACCTCTGGATGGCGGCTTGCACCAGCTTTACGCGCTGAGTGATGGTCTCGTCGGCGTGCCGGTACCGCTGGTTGGCGTCGGCGACGAGCCGGTCCAGGCCTTCGCGGGCACGCCACGGCACCAGGTCCAGCAGGGCACTGCCCACCTCGTTCACCGTGTCCAGAACCAGACGCTTCTCCGCCGACACTTTCTTCAGCTCCTGCAGCGGAGAAACCGGAGCGTCGTTAAAAACACAAGAAGCCCGAGAAGGGCGTCAGACATCCTGCCGCTCTCATCAGTCCTTTAAAAATATTTTAAATGTCAAATCCTGAAACCTGGAGACAGGAAACAGGTTGCATAATACAAATCCTTTCAACAGCTTTCAGAAAATGTATCTGAGCTCCAAGAATAAAGAGCATTTCTATGGAAACTCGGCTGTGGGTGGGTTGGAGCTGGAAACTCTGAAAACAGCATCAGTGATTAAAGCGGGTCGGAATGACTTTTTAAAGCTCTGATTAAACCGTGTTTAGAAATAACCTTTGAGCCTCCTAATAACACTGGCTTTCAATGTAAAGGTTCACAGCTGAACACCAAGAACAAACTTTGCTTCTGTCTCAACCAGATGAAGGTGCTGTGAATTAACCTTTCCCCTGGAAAGATTTCATAAATGCGTCTTAGAATGATTCTTTTCTCTTGAAAACTATGAAAACTGAACATTTGTTCCTAGAAAAGGCAAAATTACATGGAAGAAAAACAAGAATGAGGCCAGACAGTTGTTCTGGATGCCAATGCTGTAGGTAGGAGGGTTCTCCAGTAGCTGTCAGTCTTTCAAAGAATCTGGTAAAAAACCTCTGACTGAAGACGGTGACGGAAGGCTAACAGCTCGATATCCGCGCAGCAGTGACAATATTCCACATCAACATGCTCTGGATGACCATCAGTTGTCAGATAGCACAGCTAATCCGCCTCATTTGCCTCGTTTTTAAACTCCGGGATCGTGGTTCAGGTGTTAAGTTGAGCTTTGGAGCTCTAACTAATCAGCTGCTCACGGTGTTAAAAACATTACAATATTGCCATGGTTACGCATCATAACGACTGCCCAAAAGTAGAGATGTAAAAAAGAATTGATCAATGAAAATTGATACATCGATATACTGCGATATTTTGTCACAATATTATATCGGCACTCAAAGGAAATTAGAGATGCCTCAATCCGACTTTTTCAGTCCCGATACAGATAAATGGATTTTGTGTATCTGTCGATATCCGATATTTTTGTTGAATTAATAAACTGCATAACTTCCACCTTTTACCTTTCTTGAAGAAAACTAAAGGCAACAGACTTTACTAATTAAACATAACTAAGAAAAAAAAGTGTGTATAATATATAAAATTACCAGCAAAAGAAAATTTCTAGTGAAAAAAATTTTTTTTTTTTGTGAATTTATTGCAGATTTCCCACATTTTTAATAATCGGTTAAGTAACCGATACATGTACACCAGATGCTATACCAATATCGGTGCTTCCCTAAATGCATGAAATGTATCGATTTTTATTTTGAGTTCATTTTTCAGAATTTTAATGGAACCATAAATTGTTATTTTTGTAGTAAAATTAAAAGTAGGACCGTTTGGTTAGTGGCTGTTTTCACCTTCTTTGTTACAAAGGATTAAACAGATTTAGTAATAAAACTGGATGAAAGATGTTGAAGCGTTTAGAATGCTGGGACAGTTTTTCTACAGTTAAATTCAGTTTTAAAAATCACAATATATATATAGTCTTAATCATAGTATTGCGATTTATCGTATCCCCATGCTGCAATACATCTTTCCAAAATACATCCCTGCCTAAAAGTGAAATGCAACCCAAAAGCTATAACTCCTCCCACCTTCTGTCTCTCCTGGTAGGCGGGTGAGGCGTCCGGCTCCATGTTGTTAAGCTCCGCCTCCACGCCGTCCAGCCACCGGCTGACGTCCTCGTGGGCCGCGGCGAACCGCGTGGAGAGCTGCAGAGCCTGCTCCAGGGTGCGGAGGGCCCTGCTGCTGCCGGCCGTCATCTCGGCGTAGCGCGACTTGATCCCGTCCAGCTTCTCCTGGATCAGGAGAACTTCCTCACCTGCAGGTGGGGGAGGAAAGCCGGCAGATCCCATCATGGAACAGATACGGGAGCTTTTAGGGTCTTTGGCTGAAGAGGAGCTCACCTGTGGTCTGTTTGAGTAACGCTTGTCCGTTCTTGATGGCCTGATCCACGGTTTTTTTCCTGCTCAGGATTTCTTCATTAAGAGCCTGAGGAAAGAAACAAGAAGCAACTCCATTTATGCTTCATAAGCCTTTACTTTCTCAAAAAGATAACACAGAATCTGGTCTTTATCTGATGAGATGAAGCCTTCAAGTCGTCGCTGTGTGCTCGGGGAGTCGTACCAGCGTGTGTTTGTGCTGCTCGGCTAGCTGCTGGGGCTGATAGCTCTGCACCGAGACCTGACCCAGCCTCTGAGCAACCTCCGCCAGCCAGTTCAGCACCTCCACCTCCTCCTCGCCAAACAGCTGCGCGTTGGCCAGCGCCTGCTCCAGCAGGGCCGCCCGCCGGGCGCACCAGTCGGCGAGCTCGGAGTGACCCGACCTCACCGACCCCACGCGCTCCCGCAGCCAATCCCGATCCGCCTCGCAGCTGAGCGGCGACAGTGACCGACCGAGGGCCTCGAGGCGGTCGACCTCAGCTTGTCTGGAGGAAACGTCCTCCTGGAATGCCTGGGAAGTGTGTGTGTGTGTGTGGGGAAGTGTGTGTGTTTTATATGAGGGGATGTGAGAAAGGAAAATGAAACAACAGAAAACAGATGGATGAAAGCACAAAATAAGAGCATGCAGATGATAAATCATAAATAAAAACGATATAAACATCAGAAGATGAGAACTTAAATAAAATGAACTGAAATCAAAACTGGAGAAGTGAATGTTGGGTATGTGTTTCTCAATTTATTCTTCAGTTTATTTCCCCTGAAGCTGATTAAGCTTCTAGTTTTTCTTTTTTTTTTATTTATGGTGGAGAATAAAAAAAATTAAGACCTTTTTTTAATGTTAATAGGTCAAAATTAGTAGAATCTCTTTATATGTGCAACATAGCTATATATTTAATCATTTCTAATTAATGCACACTGATTTTTGCATTAAGTTTTTGCGTAAGTCGTATTTATTTCTGAAGCCCTATTTGGAGCTCCATCTTGTACAGTTAATAGGAACAGATATGAACGCTGTAATTAAGCTGACAACCAAGACAACCAGCAGAGGGTGCTGTAGGCCATCAACTGGGACTTTTAGAGGCAGTAAAGGTTATATTTTGATATGGTTGTATGACAAATTTGGACATTAGGCTTGGTTTAATGAAAGAAAGAGCAACGGTAGCACAAGCAGGGACGATGCTAACGAATCACTAGCCTTAGAGAGGCAACCTTGTAATTGGTAATGTACCAATTTGTTGTCTGCCAACCGCCGATAAACACAAAGAAAAATAAGATGGTCACTGCTGAGTTACCTTTAGGGCAAATATGAGAATGCCAACGGTAGTTATGATGTAAAATTTGTGAGAAATACGCACAAGGAAGAAAATTACCAAAGTTTTTAGCGGCAGATTTGTTGTGGACTAACTTCTTTACTGGAGGACACTAACTGGACATAAACGGACAGTTTATGTACGAGATGGTTCTGTTCTGACAACTATTTTTTCTTCCAACCAGAATCTCAGCTTTCCAGTGACGTAATATTACATATGTGTGTACAAAGAAAGGGAGTTGGTACAAATGGCAGATTCGATGCCAACAGAACGGTAAAACAGCCAAGGGGTTAAATAGAGAGAATAAGAAACAAACCCCGCCCCAAAGCTGAATTCCTGTGTTGTTGGGTCTGAATATGAAGTCTGTGGTTTTATACTGACAAAAATGTTCAAAATCCCAACTAAAAATCATTTGAACATGGAGAGAAAATAAAAGCGGGTCGCCACCTGATGGACAAATAATGAATAGCTACCCTAACACTAGGCGTTCAGACGGATGAACCGGAAACAAACTGATATTACGCAGTTACTGATATGTTGCAGAAAAGAATGTGTCATACTTTGTTTTAAATTATATTACAGTGTTGTGCCTCACTTGGTCCACCTAATGCCTGAGGATGCAGATATGCCCAGTTTCAGACCCCTAAGCACTCAACTACAGATCAAAATGTAAATATTTCACATTATTCTCTCTATGAAGGCCAACATGACCGACTGCTGGTTTCTTCCTATCACCTGTGAAGCAGAAACAGCAGAAGCAGCCCAAACATCTACCAGAAACAACTTATTTCAAGGTTCAGTGACAGATATCAGCTCCCGACAGCAGCTAACAGAGTACCAGAACCGGCACCAGCTCCGGGACGGGCCCTACCTTGTGCTTGACGATCTGCTGGGTGATCTTGGCCGTTTGGGTTCCCATGGGCTCGGCGGAGCTAAGGCGTCTCTCGGTGGCGCTGAGCCATTCCCCGAGCGGCTCCAGGGATTCGTGGAACTGGAGAGCCAGAACCTGCAGCTCCTCCAGCTGCCGCTGCCTGAGACGACAGAGAAAGCCAGGAGTTTTCACCACTTCCACTTCTTGTTTCTGCCCCCTCTTTCTGTAAACCCTTTTTATTCAACATTCATGAAGCTTTTATTAAACTTGAGTCCATCTAAAGCTTCTTGTAAATGGATTTGTCAGACACAAATAAGTTTAGCAAACAGCTGAAATATTATTTCATGCGTCGGTTTGTCAGAAAGCTTGCAGTGTGTTAATAGCAGACAGTTTAATCGCGTTTCATGCTTTCCATCGTGGTGTAAGACGGAGCTTTATGCTGCATCTGTCAGGCTCTCTATATTACAGTTTCAGTGTTTCGAATGTGCGCATTAACTAGAAAATACATTCACGCCACAAGAAACAGCATTGATTAAACATTTTTCCGTAAGAAACAGGTCCAACCTAAAAATAAGAAACCAGGAAATAATCAAAAGATATCCTGATGTTGATGCGCATTACTGATTAGCTCCTAAAAACGCCGGGAAAACACCAGACAAAGGGGATCCGATTCCTTTGAGTTGAGTGACTGAAAGCGACCGGATCACGTTTCAGGATGAAGGCAGACCCGGTGGGGGGAGTTTACCTGCCGCTGGCCTTTTCCAGCAGGTCCGACCATCTGTCCGACAGACTCTGGAGCTGGGTCTGGATCTTTTCTCGGTCCTGAGAATCTGCCGTGGCTGCGATCCTCGCTCCCTCGGCGCGGATCATCTCCACGGTCGGCCTGCGGTCGTCTAACAACCTCTGCAGCAACTGTGGAGCAAAAAGTTCAAACATCTTCAACTAGCAACTTTGTAATACTTCCACACAGAGGACATTGAACCGGATCTCCCTCAACTTTTAGATGGTGCTTCAACTTTGATACAGATTAAAATAAAACTCAGCAACAATAAACCATATTTGGCTTTTATCCCGATTGTGTTTTTGTTTAAGAGAACACACTGTATGAAGACTAAAAAGGTATGGATCAAACAAACCAGACATTTTATTTATTCTTAGAAAGAAAATTAACTATTTTAAAACTTAATATCAACTTACTGAACAAAAATTAATAGCATTTCATTTAGTTTTTATTCTTAGAAAGGATGAGTGCTGTGTCTTAAAAATGTCTAAACTCTTCTACTAAACAAGAATGGAAACAGTCAATATTAATTTTCCTTTTGTGTGAAAAAAAAAGAGCTGAGTGCTGGGACACCTCAAGGCTGTGTGTTCAGTCCACGGGGAGCCTAAGTCAAGCCTTTCTACTTCCGGTCCACGGGTCCCCAAATGGCAAAAAAAATGAATGAGAGTCAATTGAGCGATAAAAGTTATATTCTGATCCAGTTTGAAATCCGGCGTGGATCGAACATATGATGTCCGTGAATTTTAAAAACTAATTTTGATGCAGAGAAAACGCTGATTTTCGACCGGCGGCAAAAGTTACTTTAGGTTTTGTGTAAAAACGTTTAGCGGACTACAATTACAGAAGAAGAAGGAGAGTGATGGTCGTAGCCTCCAGGATGAAGAAAGGAGCATTAAACACGGAGAAAACCTCTATAAATCTGACCATGTGGAAAGTAGCAGCTATGTCGGGGATAAAGAAGTCGGTGGAGTGAGAGCCAGCATGGAGGAGAAGCTCCACAAGCTCTAGGTGAGTGTTTTACGTGCTATAGCTAGTGCTAGCTCCTGTTAGCCAAATGGCGTCATATATGCAACTTCTGATTTGTAGACATTTTATTGTGAATTTTTACAATCAAATAAATCCCAAATCACTAGAAAAACACATTCGAAATGTACATAGTTATCATTTAAATCGAAGTACAACATATTTTTGATTCAGAACGTAAGACAAAGCGGACCAGAAAATAACTTTTATTGCGCCATTGACTTCAATTCATTATTTTTTCGGTTTGGGGACCCATAAGGGCCGACAGGAAGGGGAGGAGAATTAGGCTCCCCATTACTGTTCAAACTGTGTATCCATGCATATAAAGGAAAAACAAGTATAAATTGGTACTCCTGTATGAGTTTATCAGGCTACATGAAATTTCTACCTCAAGTTGTTACCATAAAGAGCTGCAATTTATATTTATGTACATTAGATTATTAATTTAGTTTTACATACCCTGATTTTTTAACTATTTGATGATTTGTCCCATTAATCTGCTGCAGAGTAAGAAGTTGATTTGATTATAATTAACATGACTTAGAAGAAACTCAAATTTAAGTTGGTGCTTGAGCTTCACATGTTTTTAGAAATCAAAACTAAATTAATTGAAGCTCTTTATGAAGCCAGATGATCTAAGACTATGTTTTCTCATGTTTGGCTTTCCAGCCATTGGAAACGACAGACATGCCTGCAGTAAAATGTTTGACGACATATCTTTTGTCCCGTCTTTCATTTTATCCCTTGCGTCGGGTCCTTCGTCTCACTGAACTGAAGCTCACTTTGTTTGTTGTTCCACCCAAAAATAACTCGGATCACCTCCCTCATAAACAAAGACCATTGGAGCTTTTAGATTTTTTTTTAAATGCAGATACAGACTTTAAATCACAGAGGTTGCCGTGTTTGAACAGCAGACCGTCGCCTCCTCCCAGCAGCTGCTCTGAGCCGCCCTGTTTACTCTCTCTGTCTAAGCTGAACGGTGAAGCTTTTTACGTCACAGAGGTAAACCACTTGTGACTGATCTCTGAGTCAGGAAGTCTAACTTGCAAAAACACCGGAAATGTGTGAGGATAAAAAAGGTAGCTTATTAAAAACATTGTTTGTTTTATAAATAACTATAAAGTTAATGTAATATATGCATTGGTTTTACCTTTTGCTCCTGGATCTGAGCCTTTACTACGCGGTACTCAGCAGACGGAGGCCTCTGATTGGCCACTAGCTCCTCTGTGTCACTCAGCCAGCTGAGCAGAGGCTCGAGCGCATCCTGAAACTTCCCACAATGCAACAGGGCTTCCTGCAGCTGGGCGATCCGCTCTGCAACCTGAGTCCAGAAAACATGACCGTATTTATTATTATAACAACAGAATCTACATGTACAAGGATGAACATCAACATTCACAATTTATCTACAACCTTTAAAAACCAGAACTGTCCCCAAAAAACTCAATAATGTTCACATCACTGCTTTAATTTGCACTGTTAAAAATTTCTGCTGCTGTTATTTGCACATCAGTTTTTCTCAGGATATGTTCTTTTTACTTCTTGTAAATAATAAAGTTTATTTTTTTATGCATAACTATACAATAACATTCTGTAAATATGTTTTGTTTCTAAAATCTCCTACTTAATTTCACATTAAACTAACTGAACAGTACTTTGGCTTTTGTAATTGTGTCCTTAATGTACATATATCATTTTTAATTCAGTTTATCTTTTACCTTTTCTAATTGTGTGATCCTGTATCTTTCTATCATCTGTCACTTTACAATAAGATTATTCTATTCTATATTAATCTAATCGCACAAAAAAGAAAAGAAAGCTAAAAAAAAATAAGCTCAGCATTTTCCTGCAATAAAGATATGGAAAACTTTGAATTCTGCTTTACCAAACACACAAATACGCTCTCAGAGTATCATAAAGAAAGCTGTGTGCTGATCATTTATTTTTTCTTCAATAACTGTAAAGATGGGGGGAGTCAACAAAGCTAATTTCTGAGTTTTAGGGCAATGTTTATATTTCAAATAACTCAGAAAAATTTAAGCAGCATTTTCAGTTTCCAAAAACTTTCTTTCCACAAACAAATGTGCAAGCCTGTCAAGGAATCATTTAATGTAGATTTTAGAGATGTACCCGTTTGTTGAGAGAGTTCCATCGCAGGTTGGTGGTCTCCAGGTCGTGCTCCAGCGCCTGGGTGTCCGTGTGCTTGGCGGCGCTCTGGATCAGACCCTGACCCACGGCGTTGACGTGCTGCAGCTTGGGCTGGATGCCGTCCACCTGCTCACGCTCCACAGCCTGAGGGGAGAGGAAGGAGGAAGAAAACGTTGACTGACAGGAAGCAGCAGACTACAAAGACGAGCTGATTATTTACCTTGCTGCTTCATTTGACAAATATAAATCAAAAGCCTCGTTCCCACTGAGCGCAACGGTACAACATTCGGTCAGTTTCCATTGTAAGCAACCCTTACAACCGACCTTTAATGCACCATTCCTCGGCTCCCTGCGGATGTAGCTCCAAAGAAAACTGTCGGGTCTGGTTAAGATACTGCCGTCAAACAGCACCAAACCAATGATGCACTAGTGCCAATCCGAATGATTGACAGACAGAAAAACGCGACACATACTAGTGCGTCAGGTTTGTCGTTGCACTAATATGTGGCCAAGCCAGGCATTTGGGTTCAACCTCGCCTGGCCAGTGAGAGTCCAACAGTCGTTGGAAATGCTCTCCTGAATACAGCAGAAAATAGAAAAGCATTCCGAACTGCATCGACTCGACCCGTGCCATACCGCTACGTAGAATCAAGGCATTAGTAAAAATAAAATCACAAGCGGAGCTCCTCAAGGCTCCATCCTCGGGCCACTCCGATTCTGCGTCATCACATCTTCCGATAGTAGACAAGGGAAACTCAAACTGCTAATTCGGGTTTAGACTTTTGCAAAAATTTAACCATTTCTCTCATGTGACAACTGGAGATTTTAGTAAACAAGATCACAAGTGGTGTTCCTCAAGGCTCCACTCTCGGGCCTCTCTGATAATACGATATGCTGACGACATACGTCTTTATATTTCTGCGTCATCACATCATCCCATAGCAGGTTAGGGAAACTCAAACTGCTGATGCTTGTTCAGACTTTTGCAAAAAAATTTAACCATTTCTCTCATCTGACAAATAGAAATTTCAGTGAACAAAGATCTCAAGGGGAGTTCCTCAAGGCACCATTCTTGGGCCTCTCCAATTATATGATACATATGATGGTGAAATATGTCTTTTTAGTTCTCTGTCACCATGTGATAACTGCCAATCATAGTCACACAATCCGTGTGGCAATGATATGATTTTGAATAATAGAAACTACAAAAATAGTTGGATTATTTACCTCTCGTTTTGAAAATATTTTAGCCCTGGTCTACTAGATTGAGGTTGAGATTAGATTAGGGAAACTAAAACTGCTGATGTGTGTACAGACGTTCGAAAAATGGAACGGATAGAAGATCACACGTTGAGTTACTCAAGGATCAATTATCGTGTCTCTTTTAATCAGAATCAACACGATGTCGCTAATTCCAATTACACAATATGCAGACGACACACATTTTTATATTTCCTTGTCACCTGACAATGACCACCACCAATCACCGTCAAGCAGTGCTGAAGAAATATGAATACCTTGATGGATCAAAATTTCCTGATACAAAGCAAATTGATCCAATTTGAGTTAATTCAGTCCAATTAGAGAGATTTATAATAAGATGAGTAAATTTGACTGCAGTCGATTTCAGTTATTTAAGGTCTATAAAGCAGATTACTACAATCTTATGTACTGACAGAATTGAGGGATTTCTATTGAAACACATACCAAAGAACTGATGGATGCTTTATGTTTAGTAGATTAGATAATTGCACTTCTTCCTTCCTAACTGGGAAAATCTAAGCGTTACATTCTACTGCTTCTTTGTTTTAAATCTAATTTGTCTATTAATTCATTTCCTCACTCACCTTTACATAAATACCGCAGAACAAAAATCAACAATGACTATAAACCTGGTTCAGGAGCGAAGCTGTGCATTTAATCTGCATGACAACAATATGCAGCTACATTTAGAAGCAACTGGATCTGAGGAAGTGTGAGGACTGGGAGACAGGAAGGGAACTGGAACAATGAGGGAGGAGGAATAAAAAAAAAAAAAGGGACGGCCGGTGGATTAGGGGGATTAGACTTCAGGATGAGTGAGTAGCTGGCTGGAAAAGGCTGACTCGACACACACTCATTCTGCACTTCATCACAGACGTTTATAAAGTATACACACACATAACGTCGCCTGTCTGGTCACATTACTCAACGCGCGCACAGATAAGACCCCGGCCGTGTTGGGATGACAATGGAAGCGGCCGTCGGACACTAAAACCAAGCAGACTTTACTTCGCTGGCTGGAAAACACCCAACAGCAGCCAGCAAGTCTCCTCTGCTGTAGTAAAACTGTAACCAAATACGTTCAGAGGAGGGGTTACACTCACAAATCTTCCATCTACATTCTCTTTAAGAGCAGATCTGGACCTCATCCTCCCTGTTCAAGGTAAAAATAGCAAATAAAATACTAGTTATTCATTTTAAAGCCACTTCTTTTTACCATTTTTGGGGTATTTTAATAGGTAAATGATTGAGAAATGACCACAGATAGGATAACATCACCTTACTTATCAGCCAGCCCAGACAAAATAACTCAGAGATATTGGGCAGCTTTAAGAAAAGCCATCTTTAAACAAAACAGTTGAGACAGAGTTATTTTATTTGTTATAGCAAGTAGAGCCAGACCAAACATATTGTCCTGGCCTGTGTCTGAATCATTCAGTTTTACAATTCCACTTTATACAAGTTTGTTCACTCCCAGTTACATAACATTAACCTAAAGTATTATCGTCCCCATAATTGGTGAGGGAAAGCAGGTTTAAAAGGAAGTTGTTCCCGACATCATCTTAGACATTAATTGCTCCTGTTCCATTTCAGCTTACCTGTAGGTTTTTCTGACCTGTGCTGACCTGCAAGTGTCCAATCATGTGAAACAAAATCAACAAACCAATGTAATTACTAATTTACTCATTTCGTGTACAGATTTCTTAGAGGAAAAACAGGAGTTAGTTTGAACGGAATGTATTTATTTATAAAACTTTTTTTTTTTAAATCATTTCACTGTATGGAGGTAATTTTTATGTTTTGTAAATTACTACATTTACATTTTTTACATACTCATTAAATTAATTTTTTTTTTTTACATTCATTAACCTTAATTATTCTATCTATCTTATTCAATTTATTTTTTATTGCAGGGAACTATTTTTTATTTTCTGAAATTTAATCTTATTTAAAGGACATACTTTCTTTTATCCATTTAATTTTTTTCATTCCTCACTTTTGATTGTAGGGAAGTAATTTATGACAGCAGCTGGATATATTTGATTGGAGGACTTTCCAACAATCACACACACAACATTTAGTTTGGCTTAAATAAACTCCAAAAAAACTCCACAGTAGATCAGAGAACCATACGAGATGAAAAATTTGAATTAACTTTAAACTGGAGACCTTTCTGTTGGAATAAATCTGGGCCAAAGACAAATATTATTAGATTCTAAAACTCTAAATGTTGCAAAACTTGTTCTGCTGAATTCCTTTAAACAAACCCTTTAGTGTCATTTTGCTGAAACCATAATTTCTACCCCGTTCCGTGGAATCGCTGACCACCAGGAACTCTATAAGACCACAAAATGATTCCCCCCACTCAGTCTGGCCGTTTCTTGGTTAATATCCCGCGATGCGGGGGACCGCTGCAGTGATGGGATATATTGGGGGGTCCGAAAGCTGTTGAAATCTTGACATTTACAGTAAACCCACAGAGGGGTGAATCAGAGCTGGTGGTGACTAGCAACGCTGCGGCAGCCAAACCCCAAACAGCCACACAAAGAGATGAAACCCACACATGCAGCAGATTGTGAAGTCAAGGCCTGCAGGAAAATCGCTGAACAACAGAGGATGGATGAATCCACAGGAATAAGAAAAGTCCAGTTACGCAAAGCAAATTACTTTTTTTTTATAGTTTGCATTGTTATGGATTAGTTTGTGATAATAAAGTTTAAAGGAATTATTCATTTTGTATTTTAGTAAAGTAGATTTAATATTTTTCCTATTTATTACTTAAATTATGCAATCGAGCGCCGTTAAAATGGTGATTTCTGTCATCCGAGGCGCACCACCTGGGCAAAGGACTGCAGGTTGTGGGATAGAATAGATATATTAAAAATTAAAGACTGGGATCATTTTTCGTGTTTTCAAATCATGAATAAAATATCTTGCTTGGAAAAAGAAAGGTGAAATTCATGGAATAAAAAGGAACCCGCAGGGCTGCAGTGTGTAGCAGTACATGCATGTGTTCGTGTTGCGTTTTCAAGCGTTTGGCATCAGTCCTCGGTCGGCTCTGTTCAAGCTTCAGTTCTAACACAGACGAGGCAGAAAAACCTTCCTCTTCACTGTAATAAAAAGGTAGGTTTTTAATAGTTTCCATAAGCGAAAAACATCCACGATGAGCAGCTGAAGAGACAGAGCCAAGATTTTTAAGCTGCTGAAGGAACGATGGGAGGTAGACAAGTTATCCGTTAACTTTTCCCCAATAAAAGTGTTCAAGGAAACGTTTAGATGCAGGATTGGTTCCACCTGGTTTGCTGATGTTGTGCAGCAACCACGGTTATCTTTGGTATTTTTAAAAATCCAATTTCATTATGCAGACATATATTATAAAAAAACCAAATCAAATCCAAACTAGATGAACTCAGAAATAACTCAAAATATAGAGGACCTGTTTTTTAGTTGCATGTTAAACTTTCTGTTGCCTTTATTGCATTTTAAATGGAAAGAGGTTTGTTTTCCCTTGTTTGCATTCCTGACTGAACTAATAACTGTAAATACATAAGTACGTTTCTTTAATTATGTTTTGCCTGAGAAGATAAGAATTAGGGATGCAAAGACGTCACTTTTTTTAACACCGATACGATACTGATACTTGGATCCAAGTACCAATACAGATACTTCTACCACAAAAAAAGCAATGAATAGGAAGACAGTTTTTATTTTCATCTCTGCTTGTTACAACAAATTATGATAAATTAGATAAAAAATATTAATAAAAATGACCACAAAACAAAAAAATTTTTGGTGAAAAAAAAATATTTTCTGTGAAATTATTAATAATTTCCATTTTATTGCCAGCGTCTGTAGAATCGGGAAGAAATGGTGCTAACCAACCAACAGTAGTAATTTTTCACCAAATCAGATTTTTTTTCTTTTAAGCTCTAAACATCGGTTATGTGGTACCAAATGATTTCAAGCCAGAGGGAAATGGGCTACTTTTACTAAAAAAAACCAAATCAACATCCAGGTAAAGAGGAATATTTTCACTATCTGAGCATCGTGCGTCATCATAGCGGAGTAGGAAACTCACTTCACAGGAGATTGTGACATTCAGCGGTTTACAGTCTCTTATAGTGTGGATTCTCTGGAAGTTGTTGAGCAGAATGTTTGTGGGTCTCCACAGAGCTTCGTAATCATTTCCCACCTCTGCTTATCTGGACTTCACGTTTAACGCGCTCCGTAGGTATGAATCTGTGCAGGACGGAGGAGTTTTTTTTGCGTTCCTGGATCACGGCGTTGGGCGTCACGGCTGCCTGGAACAGGAAGTCTGTCGGCCAGAACAACAATGGCTGCAGCCGTGACCCCCCCGCCCCCACCCAAACATCCCCCCCTCCATCCTGACATGTGTGTGTCTGAGATATGGGGAACGGGAGAGGGGAAAAACAAATCAGAGCCGTCGTGCATGTTGTCGACACATACAGGGATGTGCATAAATGCGCTCCAGCCTCTTTGCTGCTTTTTAACCCCCGCCCTTCCAGCCTCTCTGGTTGTTCTCATGAGTCGCCACTTCGGAGTGTTTGAACAAACCACAGCCCTGGAAAAAGTCCCACATGCTTGTCATTCTTCCCACCTCTGCCAGCAGGAGCCGCGCACGCTGCAATCCGAGCTCATTTAACCGTCCTCGCTTCCTCCTCCTCTTCCTCACATCGTTACTCATTCTCCTACCTTGTTCCACTTCCTTTCTCCATCCAGCCATCCCTTCATTTTCTTCCTTTTCCATTCCTCCTTTGAATCAACCTCTCTTTCTGAGCCACAGACCAGCGACGACTTCCTCACATACCCCGCTGTTTCTTAAACGAGGCTAAAAACCACTAAAGCTCACAGAGGGACCAGTTATTTCCTACGGTTGCCAAACAGGTGCTACGCTTTTTATTTCTGTGATTCATGCCCGAATCTGTGAAAAAGAACGAGACTGATGAATAATTTAACAAATCTTTTAGACGAAAACCGCAAAAAGTAAAATAACCTGCATTAATCTGGGTGCAAAACCTAAATTAAACCTTTTCGAAGCTCCTTTTGATTCTGTTTTAACATCCAGTTCACACCTGCCATCGAATCCAAATAAACTGAAATAAAGCTTGCATGTCTCGATTACCCTGTAATGGACCAATGGATGCATGAGAACCTTCCACAAAGGTAGCAGTCAGGGGAAGGTGCAAAACACTCTACAGTCGTTCCCTATTCTTGTTTAAAAAGACCAGCAAAAAAAAAAAAAAAAAAAAGGACCTGCAGGATGTTCCAACGTCGTCTGTATATCTGGGGTCGGGAATAGAAGGGGAATGGAAAATTATTTTCTATCAAAAAAATTAACTCTTCAGGACTGGATAAAATATTCCATAATCTTCTGGCAGGATGTTTTACGGTTTAATAAACTAACTTCACATTTTGGGCAACAATTCCTACAGAGAGACTCCACATCCACAACATCCGTACCAATTGAAGCAAGGTGGTGGCAGCATCATGCTCAGGGGTTATTTTTGCTAAAATAGAACTTTTTTGTTTGTTAAAATGGATGAAGTTAGGTATGAATTTAAATTAGCCTTAAATTACCAAAGATTAGTATCCATAACCTTGCTGTATATATTTTATGAATATCTCAGGGGATAAACATATGTGGGTTTGGAGGGAAGTAATTGTTTTAAATTATAGTTTTTATTTTACCAATAATTTTTTTTAACTTTTTGATTGTATGGGAAAATGTAAATTTCATGGAATAAATTATATATTTTATATATTATTTATTAATTTATCATACAGAAGTAAATTTTTGTTTCAGGTTTTTAAATTTTATTTTTGTTATTTTTTATTATTGATTGCAGGTTAGTAGTTTTTATTTTTTATTTTTAAAGTTATTACCATTTAATTTTATCCATTTTATTTGTTGATTGTAGGGACATAACTTTAAATTTTTATCCTTAAAATATATGTAATATTGTATTTATTTATTGTAGAACTATATCATTTCATTTAATCCATTTTATTTATTTTCTTTTTTTGCTTTACTGAAACAGGTGTTTGCATGAAAGCTACAGAGAAACAATTTTGAAGTAATCATTTTCTTTTTCATAATCGTCCTTTTTTTTAATCATTAAAACGTCATTTTATCAGAGGTCTGAACGGTTACTAGATTCACACTCAGATCAACATGAAAATACCAGATCTAACTGGTTTTATCAGCACTGTGTGGGATAGTTCTGATCACCCGAAACCCTAGAAAGTTTCGCCAATTGACTATTTATCTAAATAATCATCATGCCTCAAGTCATGTTCCAATCAGGCAACCGTGGCAGTGGAAGCCCTCGTTGGTCGTCACATCAGGCTAGATGTTTGTGCATCTGTTCGTGAGCTAAAACAAAACCATAGTTATGCAGCTGAAGCTATGCAGAGGCGAGAACATTTAAAAGCTGCTTCCCCTACACTAAATATCAAATCTCAGTATTTCTAACCCAGAGAAGAGAAAAGAAACATCATTATTCGTTTCTGACATTATTTAAGACTGATTCTGCTATGTCAACTGGGGGTTTTAGCACCTAAAACGCTCAAATGACACCTGAACTACAACCCCGAATCTCAGAGGAGCTGAGAAAGAAGGCTTCATGGCTTAAAGAGAAGCGGCAAAAGCAAAGGAGATGGGTTAGCAGCACCTGTCAAAACTGCATGGTGTCATCCAGGACGTGTTTCTGTGGAATATCGTCTCCGCTGCATGGATATTGAGGAAGATACTTGGATGATCTGATCTTATGGCAACAATTATTTTCTCATTGAGATCAATAAAGAGACATGGAAAAAACAAAGATAACATTCGGTTTTCACACGAGATGCGATAAAGCACCAAAAAAAAGAAAGAAAAACAAAAGAGCCAATGTAGGTAATCTCAAGCAACTTTAAAGATTAATCTCGCTAAGATAGAGTGAGATTTAAAATCCCCTTTATGTACCGCCTCTGCAGCTACAATCTCAGCAATGAGAGCCGAGATGCTAAAGATCCGTCGTCGTTTCTGAGCAACGAGCTTCAAACCAGAAGGAAAAGTGAATTTTTCTGCAAGCGAGGCTGAAGTGTTTGTCCTGCCAGCAACATAGCAGCCAGAAACAGCTCCTCCTCCTCTCTTTCCACTCTCGTCCTTCACTCACTCCTTCCTGGAACGAGGAACGAACAGACTTATAAAACTAACCTCAAGCTGGATAAAACTGTTTTTACTGCCAGTCAGGCTTTGTCTGAGGAAATCTCTCAGTCTGGGATTTAGGGGGTTAATGGTTTAAATAAATCCCTTTTGAAAGCAGCGCCCGACACCAACAAACAGATACAAATCTCATGCAAATATGAGGTGCATTCAAAACCTTCCTGTACATCTGAAACCCAACCGGCTATTGTTTGCAGCTCTGAAGTAGAGATTGTCTCCATTATGAATCATCTACCTGAACATTTCTGCTTTTTTGAGGGATTTGCAGGATTTATCTTCAGGATTTCTCCTCAGAGCATCATCTTTTTCAAAGATTAGCAGTCCTACGGCTGTTAAAAAGTACTTAATGCACCCTTAACCACCTGCTGCACCATTTTACTTTCATCCCCTGAATATAACGACCACTCTGTCCTGCTCGCCTCCATCTTTTTCCAGTTTTCATCCCGGAGGCGGATGTTTCAGAACCAGGATTATGACATCAATCACAACGAGCTGCAGACCTGCAGCCACCTGCTGCCCGACTCACTAGCAGTATTTAGTTTCTAGTAAATAATATCAACACTTTAAAGTGTTTTTGCGTCTCATTTTAGAGCTTTAACGAGGACAAACTGATAACTGTTTCGTCTTGCAGCTGGTTCAGGCGGAAACATTTCAGATTTGCGTCCCGTCGGTGAGCCTGGCTGTGCTGTGTGTTCCCACGCTTCACTTCATCGAAGCCGGGACGCAAAGCCAGTCCATCTGTCCGTCTGTCTCTCCGTCTGTGAACAAACTGTGCCTCAATAATCCAGAGTCCTGCTGCTCGTTTCTACCAGTCTGACCACAGAGAACTGAAAGGTGCTTCCCTCGTTTCCTCCATCTGACTTCCTGTATCAACTATTTTCTGAACCCAGTCAGATTATCCAACCCTGGTTGTTGAATATTTTATCTTTTGGGACGTGCCTAAAAAGCAGCAGAGATCTAACAGGGTCCAGTCCTCAGTGTCAGCTTTGGCACGTTCTTATCGGAGATCTAGGTTTATATTCCCCAGACAACTCAACAGGCTGTTTGTGTAGTTGGTGTCGGAGGAGGCCGCCCTCCTCATGGAGAGCCGCAGGATTTATTTCTCACCTCCTTATCTCTGTTACCAAACCACCAAGCATGGAGGAGAAGGCGGCTCAGACTCAAACGAGGCCACGGCTAAATGTTCTCTGAAGACTTCATACAGGAGTCAACATTACAAGTCATCATTAAGAGAACAGAGAGCTGAGGCTGGGAATAACTTGAGTGATTTTTACTTAGTTTAGACGGACAGATAATGCTGTTTTTACACTTTTGACAAACCCTGGACCATGAAACACTATCCATCCATCCATGGTTGTCAAAATAATCGATACCTAGATATTAATCAATACTAAAACTGGTATATAAATTAGATATTCTGTTCTCCTGTTATCAATTTTTTGGTGTCTCCTTCAGAATTCACCAACACGCACGTTACCTGACAGCCATCTTTTCACTTAGAGTGCTGCACTTTTTTTCATTGGTTTAACTTAGGTGTTTTTTGTGCTTTCTGAATGCACAAGTTTCACTGACAATATCATTTAAATATATTCCTCCCGTTTCCATTTTTAGTTAAAATACTTTCATAGTGAGGGCTGTGCTTTTTCTTATTTTCTCAATATTTAAAGTTTTAAACTGTCATCTTTTACCATTTTTTCACTTTTACAAACACTGCTGATACTTGAAAAGTTTAAGCGAAATTGTTTACACTTAACTGTATATATACTATAAATTAAGGTTGCCAGAAAAAAAGGAATGTTATTTGTATCTACTTTTGCAATAAATTGGTGTTATTAAATCACCTAGTTGTTTTTTTCAGTATCGAATCGTGTTAGAAATTTTTGCATTGTGACGACACTACATCCAAGCATGCTTTCATCAATCTGTCTTAGCATTCAACTATCAGGTTGTCGTCGCGGTAGTTTTTTGGAGCCATCAAAAGATCCCAAAAACCATCTCAGCAGATTGTTTTGAGGAGGAAACAAAGACATGTCTGTAAATCAAGAGCTTCGCCTTTAATATCAGCTCTATAACAGCCAAAAGCAACAGCCTCAACACAGCAGATGAAGCCCTGATCCATACATACATCTATCTCCTGCTTTAGCAGACCGTCTCTCACTGACGGCACAAAAATAGTTGAACTCCTAACATTTATTCTTTCCTGATCTGCCGGAGAACACTGCATCGCAGAATTGGTCTTGCAGGGGAAATTGGTCATTCATGTTCTCTGCAGAGCAGCTGCAGCTCTTGCTAAAGGTGGATCTGATATCTGATTGCATTAAACTGGAGCCAGAACTGGCAGAAAGCTAATAATAAAAATAAAACGGCTTCCGTCTAAAACAAATGTAGCATTGCACAAACAAGGCTGAGAGTCCAGGTGGAAAATATAATACGATTAAACACTAATTGGATCAGTGAAGCCCTCAGTATACAGAAATAATTATGTTTATTTGTCTTGGTTACATATTTAGAATGAGGTCAAGCCGGTGTGTACGATGCAACAACAAAGGCTGGACAGATTTAACCATAGAAAATCTCCAAAGAAACAGAAACACAGTTCAAATGAAGCAAATCTGACATGGAGACAGCATGACAGACAGTCAAACAAAACCGTACTCTCAGCTTTACTTGCAGCTCACATACTTCAGGGAAAAGTGAGGGCGCCACGGTGCAGACAGGTCGGCTACTGAAAGAATATTTACTCATTCACCTGCACTTTAAACCCATAAACCCATGCACAAAACCAGGAAAGGTTGACCAGAAAGGGGTGACATTTGTTAAGTTACAGTTAATAGTTTCAAGAAATAATTTATTTTGCATTGATAATATTTGCATTGATGCTATCTAGTTAACAATTTAAATAAATAGTTAGGAAGCTAAATATTTAGTTTACTGATTAAATATTTAGGCACAAGCTAAATAATTAGCTAGCAAGCTAAACTGAAAAGCAAAATGCTTTGCTTCACACAAATTATTCAGGTAATATGCAAATTTATAAAAAAATAAAAAGCTGGGTCTTGTGAACCTCTATCAATATACAGTCCTGCTGCTGGTACATTTAGGGTTGCTGCAAATCCAACGGTAAATGTCTATATTGTCGTTAAAAGGTTTTAAGATGAAATTTTAGACGCGTCAGGAAAAAAAAAAAAAAAAGTTTATGTTTCTTGCAGTTCATACAGCTGTTTGCAAGACCCTGCTTTTATTTTGGTAGTCAACTTCTGCTTATGGGCAAGTTAATTTGCCTCAGGTAAATATTTAGCTAAATGTACATTTATTTATTTATAAATGTTACAGCTTAAAACTAAATTTACAAGCTACATATTTAGCTGGCGAGTTTAGCTTTTCTGTCTAAATATTTTACTTCAAACTAAATATTTAGGTTACTAAGTATTTTGTTTGAAGTTAAACATTTACTTTGTATACCTTATATTTACTTGAAAAGCAAAATATTTTGGATGGAGTTACAAATTTAATTGGTAAAGTAATAATAATAATAATAATAATGATGAATTGCATTTCTACAGCGCTTTTCAAGACACCGAAACTAAACATTTAGCTAGCAAACTAAACTGGCTTACTAAATATTTAGTTTCAAACTAAACATTTAACTAGCAAACTACACTGGAAAGCTAAATATTTAGTGGCAAACTAAACATTTAACTAACAAACTAAACTGGCTTACTAAATATTTAGTTTCAAACTAAACATTTAACTAGCAAACTAAACTGGAAAGCTAAACATTTAGTGTAAAACTAAACATTTAGCTAGCAAACTAAACTGTTTTACTAAATATTTAGTTTCAAACTAAACATTTAAATAGCAAACTACACTGGCTAGCTAAATATTTAGTTTCAAACTAAATATTTAACCAAAAGCTAAATGACTAACTAAATATTGATATAACTTGTAAATTTAGTCTGAAACCTTTTTACTTAATACAAATTGTTATATTAATAAATGTCGATATGAAAAATGATATTACACAAATTTGACTTTGAAAAAGGAAACCTGATGTATTTATCTTATGACAGGCAAAGAAACCCAAATTATTGCTCTTAACTTCCTTGAAAATAACCTGTTATACAGAATTAATATAATAAACTTAAATTAAATGGAGGACATTGAATTAAGCTGCATCAACTAATGATCCACAAGTATGTGTGTTCATATGAAGACTGACCCCCATCCTGACCAATCCACACATACATTAACTCCACAGGTCCTTTCCTATAAGTAGCATCCTCATATTGCACCAATTTAAAGCCTGACTGAAAGACACCCAGCTAATTATGGCGTCGAGATAACTTTGGCACTCCTCCCATATATTTTCCATGCCACCCAGCTACCTGATCCTGACCAACCTCTCGCTCCTATGTGCTCATGCCCCATACAATCTAATGGCCTCTTCTTTAGAGACTCGTCTTTGGAGACATTGCAAAAAATATCTGTGCGTGTTTCAAATCAGCAGGACAACAAAATCACGTCCAAGAAGTAAATCTAAAACCTCAATGATCAATCTAGAAATAAAACTTACCTCCAGTTGAGGGTCAGTGTCCAAATGTTGAAATGCAGGAGGGCGTTTCCCTCGTTCAGTGATCTGAACTGCTTCTGAGAGTGTGTATGAGGAATGCACAGCCTCTGTTTGGGGTGCCTCATCCTGGGCCCCACATGCTTGTATCTGACCAAACTCCGTTTGGGAGAACAGGCTTTGCAGCAGGCCCGGCTCAAGGTGATCCCAGGCAGGGTCACTGGAAACAACGGGAGTAAAGTCCAGGGCAGAGTTATCCGACTCCCAGTCGCTGTCGCCAGTCATTGAGCCCAGGACGAACTCCACCCCGTCCACCCCAGACTGGGTCCCTTCAGAGTACGAGTCCAAGTCGAGCTCCTGAGTGTCCTCACAGGTCGACCCGCCTTCTGACGGACCAGGCTGGGGCCGTTCGGGTGCAGCCAGGTAAACAAAACTATCAGGAGAAAGGATCGAGCCATCTTCTGCCTCTTCTGGTTCTTGGTAGCAAGGTGGCTTAGACAGAGGGCTGGGGGGGATGGAGTCCTCAACTGGAGAGGGGGGACAATCCCTGGAGTGCTGGGGAGGCACAGACACAGCCAGGTAAACGAAGCTATCTGAGGTGACAAAGGCCTCAAAGTCTCCGACATCCAAACGTGAACCACAGGAGTCTGATTTAGGCTGCGGAGATAAGGATGGAGGGTCAGGCAGGGTGAGGAGGACCGTGTGAGATTCAGAGATGCTGGCTGTAACGTCTGCTCTAGTTTCAGAAACTGGGACTTGTTCAGGCTCAGACAATCCTGGGGCTACATTCCCAGACACAAAGCACGGCTCTTCTGTGTCAGGCTTGCTAGAGCATGAAGGGATGGCTGCTTCTTGACCGGAAGTTAGCGCATCCTGTGTACATTCACTGAGGATTTGAGGCTCAAGGGAGTCATCCGTGTCAGTTCTCTTGTAGCTATCCAAACATGGCTCAGATTCGTCATACACGCCCCATTCTGTTCCCAAATCATCATCATCCTCCTCCTCTTCAATTCCTCTTTCACCCCGCGCAATATCCTCTGCCACCTCCTCCGCATACGGGTTCAAAGGACTCGGAGATGGAGAGGATCTCGTCTCGTCATAATCTCCTCCGCCGTGCTCAGAAGACGCCCCACTGTCCAGGTCTGTTTCGGTCTGCGAGGGCTTTTCAAGCCCACAATCCGTCTGAGAGACGGAACTGGCTCCAGTTCTTTCTGGTTGTGACGTCTGGACCTCGCTGGAGTCTGACTCCAGCTGTTGACCGAGAGCAGAGTCAGTAGGGTAACTCTTGTCCTCCTCCTCTACCCTCGTCTTGTCCCAGTTACATTCAGAGCCACATTCTTCGTCTATGAAACCGTGCTCCCTTTCGTGGTCTTTCCAGTTCAGGATTTCTTCTGTGTGCTCGGACAGATTTGCTTCAGAGTTTTCTGTGGTTTTCATAGAATCAAATTCAACACTTTCAGGTTCTGTAGAGGGAACTGAATCCAGAGAAAGAGTTCCTTCGTTAACCAACCCGGATATCTTTACTTCTCCCTCCTCCTCCTCCTCTTCTTCCTTTAGACAAGGAAGAGAGTAGGGATCACAGATAGGATCAGGGTCGACACTCATCTCCACTCCCTCCTCTCCCTCCTCCTCTCGACATTGCCTCTCCAGCTCTAAGAAGAGGTAGTCAGACTCTGCTCCTGAACTGGGACAGGGTGAGGCGCTGGGGGCCCCGGGGCCTCCAAACCCGGTGGGGGGAGTCAGTACAGGCCAATGTCCAGTTGACCCTGTTAAATCCCATCCCTCTGATTCCAGTGTTTCCCTATCCCAACACTGCTCAACTATCTCCCTGTTCTCCAGTTTAAGAACTGCCTCCCACTCTCTTTCCTCTCTCTGAGCTCTCTGCTCCTCGGCTAACTCCCTTTCTCTTTTCCATGCCTCCTCTTCTTCAGACGTTTTCCTAGAATAATCTTCCCCCTCCTCTTCCAGCTCCTGGAGTATTCTACGCTCATCCTCCTCAAATTTGAGTTCGGACGCCGTGCGTTCTCTGAGCTCGCCGCCCCGAGTGCCCCATCCAAGCAGCCCCTCTTCCCCACCTTGATGACTGATGCAGGGTGACAGAGGAAGGCCCCCGTAAGCCAAACCCTCCTCCTCCTTCAGGAAGGGAGATGGGGGGTCTAGCAGATAAAGAGACTCCTCATCTGTCGTTGTATCCTCACCCAACAGTGGGGGCAAGGGAGGAAGTGTGGGTAAGTTGCATCTGAGGCCAACTTGGGTCCTCTTCCCAGTTATGCTTCGAGGCCAGGTACGGGCTTTTGTTGGAGGGCAGAAGACAGGTTTTGGAGGGATGAGAGGAACACCATCCCCTTGGTCCTGGTCCAAAAGAGGCGAATCCCTCTCTGAATCTGATGTCTTCACGGCCTCTTCGGGGATGAGTCTGATTCCAGCTTTAGAGGAGCTTGCGGTCCGTCTGTGCTCGTCTCGTTTCCCGTGCGTCTGTCGAGGCTTTGAGGGGCTGTGCTGTGGTGTTCTTCCAGATGGATGGGAGGCTCGAGTCTGGCTCATCGCAGGTGACTGTTCCTTCAAAGGAGACGGCACCACGTGACTCTGTCTCTGCTGCTTCAGAAGCAAAGGATTGACCTGCTTATGCCTGCTGACAGGATGCTGCTGGGGGCTAACCGTGGGTGTCAGGGCCGGCGGAGTGGAGACGGAAGGAGTGTGGGGTGCGGATGACATAGGAGAGGGAGTGTAAGGAGGTAAGGAAGGTGTGGAAGAAGTGGGGGTGGATGGGTGGGGTTGAGAGGGCGGAGGTTGCAGAGGAGAGAGAGGAATCCCTGCAGCAGAGGAACGTTTTTCGGCCCCGTCTGTACCAGAGAATTCAAGTCTTTCTGCCAACTCAGGAAAACTTGGGTGCATGAAAGCTTTCCACGATCTGCGGTTCGGATTGTCCTTCTTGTCTCCACCTTGATGTCGCCTCTTGACCACAGCAACCACTCCCCCAGCTCCGGACGATGATGGAGCAAGGGGCAAACCCGAACCTCCAACCGGCGGCGACATGATCTTAGCATCACCGGTCAGCTTTAAGGCATCAAAAATCACCCTCTCATCTAGTTTCTTCACTCCTCCAGGGTTGTCTCCACTCCTGGAGACAAAAACACCTCCCAGGTCGGCTCCGATGGTGCCGTTGCTGGATAGGGTACCTTCTTCTCCCCTCATCTCCCCACCAGAGCCTAAAGTGCTCCTCGAATGTTGGCACAGTTTGGTCCCTTGGTCTATCTGTTCATTGATACGCATCGTGTCATAAATGGATCGCTGGGGGACGTAGCAGTCCTCTATGTACGCCTCATCCTCATCGCCTTTCCCAAGGCAGCGGGGGCTCTGCCTCAGACAATCAGGGCGGCTCAGGGGCTTCCCCATTTTGTTTTTTTGCTAGAATTCCCTTCGTGATGATGATCTAAAGTGCAGCTATAGCACTTCAAGAAAGCAACAATAAAAAGCAAACAGTCCCACAGATATTCAGCAAAACCAAAACAGTCCCCGTGGCTGCATTTATCAATTCCTTCAGGCTTTACATTCTTACAAAAATATGCTTTGAAAATCCTCAACAGTTTCACGTCCACTGTGCCCGCTAAGTCACTTCAACAGTCGAGCATTTCCTCGGTCTGTCGGGGATGCAGTGTGGCATCAATACGGGAGAGAGTAAGACGTCCCTCCCCCTCGGCACCATATTAATCAGCAGCACTGTTTATGTTCAAGGCTGGTAGGAATGAGAGCGGCAGAGGGATAAAGACAGGGCGGAAGGAAAACATCGGTCAGCATCCCTACGTCTGAGAGGTCCGAAGTGAGGCCGAGGAAGATAACGTTCCTTTGTTTTGCCGTCAGAACCGCGGACCACTTTCCTCTCCTTCATATCTCACATGTGGAGCATCTTGTTTTTTTCTTGTCCGCACTTTTCCTGCCAGTCAGGCTCCTTCCTTCCTTCCTTTCTGGTCATCTTTCTTCACACAACAGGAAAAAAGACCGCAAGGACCGGGAGAACTTTAACAGTTGCGGCTAGAGGCAGGCAGAGAAAGTGTAAAACTCTCCTTTTAAGGTGTGAAAACCCACTCCTGGTTATATAAAAGGAGAAAAAAAAGCTGCGTGGGGTGCAACGGACTGAAAACGACAACAGTCCCACGTTGTTCCTGTGTTTAAAATTACTTCTTGAAGAAAAAAACAAACAAAAAAACACATAAAGAAAAACCCAGTAATTAAGTAGGTTGTCCTTTTTTTTACCCAAAACTTTCCTCGGGAGGAAATTTGTTTCTCTTCATTCCTACAGTCACCGGCAGTCAAAGGATATTAGCTCCATCTTTTATGCAGCAGTTCAGTATTCCAACAAAATCCAAACAAAGAGGTCAAGAAATCCCTGTCCGTGATTCAGTTCCTTTCTTTAATCTCCACGTATTTCTCTCATGTGAAGCTGCAGGGGAGAGCCGCTGGTACAGTAGATCGAAAGCAGGCAGACTCCTGGAGGGGGGTGAGGCTGGAGTGAAAAGGGGGCGTCAGGGGCAGAAGAGAGAAAATAGGGGGGTTGGGGAGGGGTTGTGGACCAGCCAGGAGAGCAGGAAGATGGTAGAGCTGCGAGTTGTGGGAGCATATCCAGAGGGCAAAGTCCCAGACGAACACCCCTCCTTTGCAGGAAGAGTCTTTCCCCGATGAACCGGCAAACAATCCCAGGACACGTTGCCTTCGCCTTTTTCTCCTCCGTTGTCCTCTTTCTCCTCCCGGCTCCAGACTGCCACGCAGCTTCTCCCCTTTTCTCTGCTAAACGTGTTCGCTCAAAGCTTTTCCTCGCTCCTTTCTTTCTCTCTGCACAGCTGAAATGGTTTGCAGCTGCTAAAAAAAAAAAAATCTCCCTATTTCCTCTTGCTCTCCGGCTTCTCTCGCCCGTTGTCTCTCTCTCTCTCTCTGTGTCCCTCCCCCCTGCCTGCCTGCCTCTCTCTCTCTCTCTCGCTCGCTGTTTGTATTTGAATCCAGCTCCGTTTGTTCTGCTTCCTGCACTGGTATTAAAACACAGGAAGTGCTCCAATCGTGCTGATTTCCTTTACACCAGAATAACAAAAAAAAAGAGAGAGTGAGAGGCAAATTGCCAGAGAGAACCAGAGATGTAGAGGTGGATTAACAAGAAAAAAAAATGTGCTGAACGCTGGGATGCAGCTGATTATCCCACGCCGAGCGGCGAGCAACATTCTGCCTCGGATTTAATAAGAAAAATAATAAAACGAGATGAATTAAAAAGCTTTAATATCCAATAAGGCAGCCAGAAGGAGAGCTTCCTTCAGGCAGGCAGCAGATAATGAAACAGTCATTGCAACAGAAGGCAGATCTGGCAGTGTGAGGGGAAGAGGAGCAGGAATCCGGCCATGTGAGGTGGCTACATCATTCCGGGATTTGTAATCCCCGTTTAAAAGTGAGGAAGAAAAACCTCCTCCGCCCCTCCGGAGCTCAAAAACAATGTCTGCACAGAGTGAATTGATACAGAGTCAAAGAAAAGAGAGATGGTGGGGGGGAGACTGCTAACATGCAGGATAGAAAGAGGCTTATCAGTAATAAGCTGGCTCTCCTTCTCCCCCCCCCGCAGCAACGGTCCAGGCGGTAGGAAGACAGGGAAGTTGAGGCCAGAGTTTCCCTTTTTTCACCCCCTTTACTCCCTCCTCTGAGTTACACCCATCTTTAAAGGATTTCTGTAGCTGCCAGAGGTAAAAAAGCAGACGTGGAAACGGCACACAGCGAGACAAAAGTGAGGGGTATTCGCAGGACACAGTTGTGCATTCCCGTCTGCGACTTCGCTGAAACCCGATCCGGGTTGGGGGGTGTGTGGAGAGGAGGGCCCCTCAGAAAAACACCCACGTCAGAAGAGGGGGGTACCCACAGACATGGCAAACCTGCAGGGAACCTTGAAACCTCTTTGTTTTGCTCGCTTCATCCCCCTATCCTTCCTGCTCTGTTCAAATCAGATTTTCTCTTTCCGAACTCACAGGAACAACTTCCTCTCTCTTCCCAACCCAACTGTTGCACGGAGCAACCCGTGGTCTGCATGTCAAATATGCTAAATACTCCCCTCTTTCTTTTTCAACTGCACCCTCCCTCGCTCCCTCCCCGTCAGTTGCTCTGCAGCTGTCACGGTCGCATCCAAGGAAAATGTCTTCATAGAAACAAAAGGGGTTTGTCACCGTTCTGTGACGCACGCCCACACAGGAACGCAGGGCTCGCAAAATATCACGTGATCCACGGTAACCGACCATCCCCCTCCAACTACCACAAGATTCAAATCCAGATGTGGGGAAGTTCCCAGCGGCAGATACAGCCTGATTATTTACCGTATCAGTATTTAGACCACACTTTTTAAAATGCACGTTTAATTACATTTTTTTCTGAATGTTTTAAAGCTTTCTGGGGACACAAATGAAACGTATTTACCTACAGTAGTTGGGTTTTATTATCAGTTAACTTGAAATCATGAGATATTTGAAGTTTTCTTTCGATCCCATCTTTAAAGGCAGGGGTGTAAACTCATTTCTACTCTGGGCCACATCACGATCCTGAATGCCCTTAAATGGCCGGTTGGGGCAGAAAGTATTGATAAAACTGTAAAACTAGCAAACCCTTAAAATATTAATAGATATCTGTCTCTGCATCCAGGAAATACTTAATAAAATTAAACAATACTGAACGCATTTTCACAATTACCTCACATCGGGAACCAAATGTTATGGGAAAAATATATTTAATAAAGATGAGACTGATGTGCTTCAGGCACTTTAGGATTTAATACAGCATTGCTGATCAACAAAGAACAACAATGAGCACGAAGGAATTTCCATCATTCGAGCATGGCAACCCATCTATTCTAAAATACTATATAATATTAGGCCATCATGTCTTATCTACATTAGCTCCCCCTTTATAAAACTGGTCTTTCCCGTTTGCTTAACACACTAAAACAGAGAGCAAACAGTAAATAAGTTAAATATTCCCATTATAACCCATGAAAACCTTTGGAATTTCTTTTGATTGGGGATTAAATTACTTTTTTTCTAAAAAGAACTGCAATTTCATTTTTCTTGGCCGCTTTTCCTGCTTGTTTCAATTGCATAAATTTGTTCCTTAAATTATTTTTTATTGTTGTGGTTTAATTTCTAATCTTACTTTTTTATTTCTTTTTTTAAGTGATTGTGTATCAATTACATACATTTGTACCTTACATTATCTTTTTTTACTGATTGATTACTGTTAAACATATATGTTTTGTTTGTAATCATGTGGTTTCATTATCACTGATTCATGTAAAGCACTTTGGATTGCCTTGTGTTGAAAGTGTGCTATACAAATAAAATTGCCTTGCCTTTAAGTAGTAAATTGATAAATTGTGTAAAAACCCAAAAGACAGGGCCGGCCAAAAGTCTTATGGGGACTTAAGGAGATTTGTGTTAAGACTACTACTGACAATAACAGCGTTTCAATTGAGATTTGGTCTCATCTGTTAAGGAGGTAGAGTTTATTTGGCTGATCCTAAAAAGAAATAAGAGGTAAATGTTATTAGTTGAGACGATCTGAAGCTCAAACGAAATAGAAAGGTTAAATGAAAGCATCAGATTGTAACAATGTTGATTTTAAATTTGAATATTATTATTATTAACTAATTAATTAATTTATAATACATTTTATTTCTAAATAAAAAGGTACAACCTACATATTTTTAAATAATTAAATGTATTTGATTTAAATAATTTTGCAACATTAAAAAACCCAATTTAAAATAAAAATAGAATTTTAATTAAAAAAGACAAATAAATTAAATGGCTACAATGAAACTTTAAACTTAAACAATTTTTTTATTATCTACAATGAAACATAACGAAATCAAATGATGTAATATTCAGATTTTCATCAATTTTAACATCTATGGTCTCAGTTCAATTTCAGTATTTAAAGAGGGGCTCGGAACCGTTAGTTTACTTATGCCTAAAGATCAATGTGAACAACTGAATTTTACCATCGCTTCACAACTCAGGTAAGTAAAACATTTAAACTGAATAAAAAATTAAACAAAATGGGGAAGCAAAAAAAATCAAGTAGATAAAACAGGACCTAGAATAACTCATTCAACTTTCTCTTTTTGTTTCTTTAAGTTAAAAGTCAAATTTTTTCTGCATTAGTTACTACACCTCCTCCACCCCATCATCTGTTTCAGATCAAATCTGATTAGCAAACCACTCCATGCATCCAGCTGTGCTGCACTCCAACAGTATGAGATGTTTCCATTCATTCACTCATGACTTGCCAGAAAACCACCAGGAAAGTTTAAAGAAAGTGTGTTGGGGGAGCAGCGAAGCGATGCCGACGTAACTGTTCAATACCACTCTTGTTTCAAAGCGTTACCCAGATGTAAACCGGCCCATCAAGATCTAAAAGACACAACCGGGGTGTTTGATGTTCACCATAACAGATGCGTCTTATTATTTATCATCATAACTGCTCACACCCAATCTACTCTATAGGCCGATATCAGACGCTTCTCCAAAATCACTTGGTACAATGGAGTGTTAAAGAAGACGTTTAAATTGTGTTTTTTAGATAAATATGCATTTCTGTAATTACATACAATTTGTCCTGGACGACAAAGATAATATATCTTAATATTCAGGTTTAATTAGAAATTGTTCATGTTTATATTGTACTCCAGGCTCCAATTAGCAGAATCCAGTCCATCTCAGAGGTTAAAGTGCAAAAATTTTATATTTATATGACATATTTGTATGCAGATCAAGTCTTGAATACAAAAATCTATGAAATCTCTGTATGGACGGATAGATGGAAAATGTTTGTGTATGAAATACAGGATGGATGGATGAATGCCACCCTGCATTTTACAAATAAAGTCAGAAAGTAAAGGATTTATTAACTGTACAGCACCAGATCACAACAAATCACTTCTTAGCACATTATACAAGGAAAAAATGTCACCTTAAAATAATATATAATCAATTCAATCAATGTTAGAAGGAAACATGTAGACAAGCCGAATATATTGACAATTAGACTGTAAAACATTTAGAATATGATCCTATCTGTTAGTACCGGGTTTCCTCTCTCAATATATCATCTATAAGCATCTCAATGACAACAAATCCAACTAAGAGTTCTAAATGTTTACTAGATCCACATGATTTATTTTCCTCAACTTGGCCCAAGCTTGAGGTTAGTTCCCAAAAGTATCTACACTCTTTCTTCTTCCCAGTGCATCCCAAAACCAATCGGGGTCAGATTATGCTGGTGTAAAGAAAGAGTTAAGTCAGGACAGAGGATGAAACTTGGACTTTCAGTGGGGTCTCACATTGCTGTCAAACATTAGCTCACAGCTCTCCGCCTTAACTTTGAGTGAATTTGTCTGAGTTACCGCTGCTGACTGCGTCTGGAGGCCTGAAACCACTTAGTGACACCAAGTATTGACTTTTCTGGATCATTTATTTTCTCTTCAGGAACACCTGTCGAAGACAATTCTCTCTTTTTTCCGCGTCTCTCCCACACAGAGAATCCACCATCCAGCTCTTCAGACCGCTGCTAGTCATTGTCACCTACTCCCCCCCCCCCCCCTCCGCTCCCCGTGGTTACCTGGCAGCAGGAAGATTAAAAAAAAAAAAAACACACACAAAAAACGCAGCCGACATCTCCTTCTCTCCAAACACGCCCTCGACTCTCACGGGTAGTTTTCTATTAACCAGCAGAGCGCTTCACCTGCTGGTGCGCCTGAAAGCTTTTATTGTTCTCGGCCAGGAAGACGGATACAAAAACATTCGGACACACACACAATAAAAAGCCGTTTTCCTCCACCATGACGTTCATAACATGCCAATCATCCACACACACGCCTGACGGTGATAATGGGAGTTTCAGACATTGCAGATTTTTGTAGCTGATTAGTTTTCTGTGCTGGTGGCCGACTGAGTCCTTCAGTTTATGGGTAAATTACCCAAACACACACACACACACACACACACACACACACGCAGATTCTTGTGGGCCAATAAACACTTCGCACCTCGCGTTGCCGAGCTCCGCGTGTTTTCATTCAGCCGGCATTCGACGTTACAGATGTGTGATTAGTGCAAGAAAGGACTTTCCACATTATAAACACTTCAGGTCAATTTTATTACAGCGTTTTATATAATTTGAGTTTCAAGGCGATAAAAATAGTATCATCTTAATTCCTTCTGTTTTCATTTATAGGCAACAGCTTCACCTTTAAAGCTTTCTGCTTGGGGTGGGGTGGAAATCTCCAGAGGTCCCATTTCAAGCGCTCCTCCTCCTCCTCCTGTCCCACCTAAAATTCCCTCTTTCAGGGATCCTTCATCACCTCTACACTCTGGACTACAAAAGTTTCTCATGAAAACCCATTTGTTCTCCATCCGACAGCCACATTTATTATTCATTAGCCAGCACTCAATCATTCAATTCAATTCGAAAACACTTGACTTATCCCAAAAGGGAAATTAAATGTCGAAAAATCATATGATTCAAGCATGTTCAAAGTCTGGTGGATGTTGTGGGCGGGAAGGATCTACGATAGCAGTCAGTATTGCAACAAACCTGAAGAGGCCTCTGACTGAAGGATCAGCATGCTAACGGCTGAATATCCACGTAGCAGCAAACCTTGATGATACTACTAGCTATTCACAAAGAAACTTCTAATCCAGCTAATTTTCTTTTGTCATTTAAATCTGATTGGCCATATGGACAGAACATCAGACAGACAGAGGATTCTAGAGCCGGATCCTTTAAAATGATGACAGATGGAAGAGATGGTTGGAACTTCCTCCGTCTCTCTGGTCCTACTTTTTTCAACTCCTCTGGGATTTGAGTTTATAGGTGAGGTAATATAGGAGCATCTGAGATGCTAATCAACTTCTCTTGCCTATAACCCCCCCCCCCCAAAAAACCTCAGCATATGAAATTAGAGGGAGCATAGCCAGAACACACGAAATTATGAATAAATGTTTACAAACGTAACAGAGCCGCTCCAACATGCTGCCAACATGAGTGACTGCATTTCAAAGAGACTCCTGAACTGATCATACGAGTATATTTGGAAAATATTTTATGCAGAGATGTCACAAAATCTCAGCTCTCAGTTTCAAAACAACAGATAAGGTTCTATTTTGTTTTGTACTGTAAATGGCTTTAATTTGGATGCTAAACCGCAGCTTGTTTGACAGTAATAGGGAGCCTAAGTCTCCTCCGCTTCCGGTCGGCCCTTATGGGTCCCCTGGCCCAAAAAAATAATGAATGGAAGTCAATGGAGCGATAAAAGTTATTTTCTGATCCAGTTTGAAATGCACCGTGGATCGAACATATGATGTCACATATGATGTGAATTTTACTAATTTAGATGCAGAGAAAACGTCGATTTCCGACCGGAGGCAAAAGTTACTTTAGGTTTTGTCTGAAAACGTTTAGTTGACTACAACTGCAGAAGAAGGAGAGTGATGGTCGTAGCCTCCAGGATGAAGAAAGGAGCATTAAACACAGAGAAAACCTCTATAAATCTGACCATGTGGAAAGTAGCAGCTATGTCGGGGGTGAAGCAGTCGGTGGAGTGAGAGCCAGCATGGAGGAGAAGCTCTACAAGCTCTAGGTGAGTGTTTTACGTGCTATAGCTAGTGCTAGCTCCCGTCAGCAGGGTGACAAACAGTTGAAATGTTAATCATTAGTTATCATTTAAACTGAAGCACAACATACGTCTGATTCAGGACGTAAGACAAAGCGGACCAGAAAATAACTTTTATTGCTCCATTGACTTCCATTCAATTTCATGGGCCGACCGGAAGGGGAGGAGAAGCTTATAGGCTTCATATTGTCCCACACGTCAAAAATTAAAAAGCTTCATTTAAATTAGGAGTTGAATGCTTCCGTCTGAAATAATTGTAGACATGTAACAACTGTATAAACATGTTATGATGACATTAGTCCTTTTCACAATTAACACAGTATAGTGGCTGAGTGAATCTTTCAAACACAGCTAATAAGCAATGAGGTGGAATGCAGTTGAGTACTGGAGTTGCACCAAGAGGCTTAGACTAAAGCAGGAGCCGATTTCTCTGATATTTTGAAGCTACATTTACAAACCGATCCATCACATCCAATCCCGTAGAGTCTGCTGGGCTCGTTCAGAGATTTATCAGAGATTTCTTTACTGAACAGAGAGAAAACGGAGTGAGGCGGCCGGGTTGTGGCATGCCTTTCTAATTCACAACAGCTGAAACAACCCAGAGACGGAGAGGAGGGAGGCGAGCACGTTTCCACACACCGACACACATGTACGAGATGTATCGGCCCTAAAAGGGGCTTGTTTAAACCACACAATGCTAAGGAAGAAACGTGTAGGTGTGTGCGAATTATCAGGTTATTTGATCAAAGAAAGTACGTCGGCCTGATCTAATCGGCCCAGTAGAGATAAATGCTGTCATGAACTCATGAGTTCCCTGGAGGTCAGGAAACACAGACAGAAAGGGAAAATTCAGCCTGTAAAGACTGCTTCCACCCGGATGATGGATGACTTGGATTAGCTGTGGAGTCGTAGGCGGGTCACCGGGTTCCGACCCGCTAACCTCCACCGACTCGATTTAATCAAATCAAATAACCACAAACGGTTGATAAATGAACCAGATCGTATTTTTAGGTGCTCTACTTGGTAAACGGGGTTAATCATGTGGTTTTTAAAGTTTATATAACTTGGATTACATGGTCAGCGTGAGTTGTTCTCAACAAGCAAATTTTGATGTTGATTTGAAAAAAAAAATGGTAACAACTGCACCACAAAGAGCAATTAATTTTATCTTTTTTTTTTTCAGCTGCTTTTTAACTCATATCAGGATCACTTTTTTCTGTCTTTCTTCTGTGGAACCAAACTACAAATTATTTGCAGATTTTCCCATAAAGTTCCCATAAAAAAAAGCAGCTGAAATATCCATGAGAAATGGTACCTGGTACTGGCTTGTGTCTGCAAAGCAGCCAATGGATAACCCCTTCTTATTGTTTTTGGTGCTGATTGGGTATAACTCCATGAAAAGAGATAAAACTATAGATTTCAGCTTCTGTTGTAGTGCCAAGATGGCTTCCACTGTGTGTATTAATGCATATCCAGGTATAAACAATTAAAATACAGTTATAATTGTTTTCAGAGGTAGTCTCAAGTATTGACAGATTGTTTCCATGAATACCGGGGAGTCCAATGAACTGTATGGTCATATTTCCCTCATTTTTTTGCACCACTTTTTCAGGCAGTATATACATAAATGAGAGATATTTCAGAACTTTTGCAAAAACACTATTTAGTAGTGCTATAACAGTACATGTATTTGCATTTTTTTGGTTTGGTACAGCTGTCTACCTAAACACATGCAGAATGTTAATGTGCAGAACAAGGAGTGTATAAAATTAAAGAAAGTGACACTAAAATAAATTTCTCGAACGGAAATGACGCCCGGCTATCACTAAACTCCGCTATTTGGGAACATGAATGGTTTCTCATGCAGCTACAGTAGAAAAAGAAAGATGGACCGAACTGGAACTCTGTCAGCAAATGCATCTTTCAAAAACAATAAGGTCCATAAGACGCTCTGTACTTAAATGAATAACTCACCTGAAAGAATGATGAGATAAAAGGAAACACCACTGATACTACAGAGAAAACAGCGGACGTCAAAGTGGCTACCAGTAGCATCCAATTAGCCCAAACTCCTGATTTTGTGTATGAAAAGGTCTTTTCTTCAACAGTTGCCCATGCTGCATTCAGGTACAGTTGAGAAACTCAGCTCTCAAAATATCAAAACGTGATTTTTAGGACGTATTTTTCTCAAATGTGGTCCAAGTATTATTTAAATATTCCTCAACATTAACACCGACTGATTTCAAGAATTTCTATTGTTTACTACTCTGGCTATGTCCGGTTGTACTGATATATATATATATATAAATCCAGTCAGTTCTATACTTTAAGTTACAGAATATAACAAAATAATGTTAACTTAAGGAATTGAAAGTAAAGAATTCAGGAAAATTTGTTCGTTGTTGAATGCTGCTTAAAGTAAAAAAAGTAATCATATTTGTATTTATTTTCCTTGTTTTAAGTGTATCGAAAACGCACTAAACTGATTTTTGTGTAGAACTCAATTATCTATGAATCGTACAAACTTTTAAGAAAAAGAACATAAATTTGAACCAGGAAAGGAGGAATTATGGTAAAAAACAAGGACATTTTTGGGGTTCACAGAATGAGCCAAAGACAAAGAATGCAAACTGCTGGCCCAGTTTGGCCCGACTTTTACTCCAATCATGTAATAGCTGCTGACGCGCTCTGTGTAGTGAAGGTTAGTGAGTCACCAGCAGAGTCTCACAGGACTGAAAACTGGAGGATGGTGAAGCGCAGAGGAGAAAAGCTACAGTGAAGGGTGGGTGCAGACAGTGGAGGAGTGCAGGAGTGATTTAGGACAGGAACTTTTACAAAAAGCGTGTGCAAAACGTCTTGTACGCCGTCATCCGGGCTAACCGGCCCTTCCCAGGAATGTGCATCTGCAGCGGCGGCTTTAAGGCCACAAAAACGCCCCTCCGCCGAAGCATCGGGGTGTCTGCAAGTGTGTCCACTTCCCACCCAGAGACCGTCAGCTGCTGGGGGACGCTGGCAGCCGCCGGCATGCAGGGAGGGAGGTGGGTGGTTATATCACGGCCTAATGTGTGCGAGGGTGGGGTGACGAGACAGCTGAGATTCCAGTTGCAACCCGAAAAAGACTGGAATTAGAAGCATCCTCGGATGAAGAGCGCACACCTCTCATCAGCCCACGGAGAGACCCTAAATACAAACACGGATTCCTCAGTAGCACATACGTGCGGACGGGACGGCCAAGTATAAACATGTACATGATGAATAGCTAAACGGAGAGAGGTTTCCTCGCCTCTCTGGTGGTAAATATAACACACGCTTCAGCGCGAAGATGTTCCACAGAGAGTTTCAAACCTCTAATTTCTGTCTCCATCAGTTCAGTTGGTTTCGTACATGGATGTTGTTGATGATGCCTTTCTAAGCATCACCTGAAGGCTTTAACTAGTACATCAAACCGTAACCGACCTCCGCTGAGTGAGCGGCGTAGACGTTGAGAAGACAGTTTGTGGGTCACACCATCATGTGTTCGTGCAGATGATGAGGTTCAGTTGGCGTCTCCAAGCAACAACCAACGGTTCACAGGTCGAATGCGAAGACTCTGAGATCATAATTTATGATACAGACCAGAGGTGGCGCTAGATCTTTTTTCGTCTCTCATTTACATTGACAGCATCGGAAAAATCCGCTCAATCTAGTTTTACCCTTCAATTTTTAAAAGATAGCATATATAATATACATTTTTTGTATTTATTTTTGATTGTTTTAAATCTGAACATTAACAGAAAACTACTTCTAATATCACATTGGAATGTGATTAAATAATTGCACTTAAAATGAGAATATTTCGCCTGCTGTGGCCTGAACTCCCCGTCTCTCAACACTCTGCATGGAACTGAAATGATCACCTGTTTGTGTGTAATCAACCAGTTGGATTGCTGCAGAGGTTTTGCCTCAGACAGAGAGACTCTGAGCCGTTTCCTGACCTGCAAGCTATCGCTTCTGCAGGAGGAAATCTGACGGCACGCACCTGTGGCGACTCTTCAACGCGACTGATTTAGTTACCTGTGAATACTAAAGCCTAGTTCAACCTTCTCCGTCGGCAGGAGCAATGGCCGAGAAGAGAGGGTGAAATATTTTTACTAGAACTACAGCTCATAAAAAAACGCATGGAGACAAACAGCGGCCTGTTTTCTTGTTCTCTGCACCTCCTTGTGTTCAAAATCCACAGAAAAACCAGATTAGTTAAACTGGCCTCGCAACAAAAATCATCTAGGGCCCAAACACTGCATTGACTATCAATCAGATTGACTATAAAGCACCGCTCTGGTGAAATGATCTTGGGCTGACCAATCAGACGTGCACTCTCTGTTGCGTTTCGATTGATAGTTAAAAAATAGTTGGGCTCCACGCCATCCATCGTCGAGTCCTGACGTTGACGGATAAACTACGCTTGTTTTGTTAAAACCTCAGGCGGCCTTCAGGTTTTTCAGTCACTGTAAGAAAAACAAACAAGCTAAAATACAAAAAATATTTGGTTAATGCGATCCCTGAATGCTATTTCCAGGTCAGGATTGAGGAATGAGTCCAAAAAGGATTTCCTGGTACATGACATGTATAATTATTTTCAGATAAGGCATAATATTAGGAACCATTAATCGAAAGAGAGGCTACACAAACAGCCAAATGCTATACAACAACATTTTATCACCCTTATAGGGCAAAAACAACGCAAGTTCAAGGCCACATCTCTAATTTATATAAGAGGTTTTGTTTGGACATGGTATGTGAAAGAAAAATAGGAATTAGAGCTAAATATGTTAATTGCCGGCGAGCTGTAGGAGGACTTTTAGAGAAAGCCACAGGAGTATCAATCAGGCAAATGTGGAAGGAATTTGATTGGCAGTTAAAAATGAGATATTCCAACATTCCTCTTGATATCTCGGGGTTTTTAAAAGATGCTTTTTCCCCGAACTGATCACTATTTGAGTCTCGTGGTTTAAGTTTTATTCTTATTTTGTATTTCCTTTTTAATCTATTGTGTTTTATCTGTTTTTAATCTATATTGCATAAATTTGTGTTTTATCTGTTTTTAATCTATATTGCATAAATTTGTTCCTTACATCATCTTTTCTTATTTATTGATTGTGTCTGTTTTTTCTCTAATCATGCTTCTGTAACCATGTATTTGGTATCATCATCACTGAATCATGTAAAGCACCTTGAATTGCCTGGTGTTGAAAGTGTGCTATATAAATAAAATTGCCTTGCCTTGCTCTAGTGGAAGAAACTGTCGGAAGGTGGGGGAGACTTTACATATATTTTGGGACTGCCAAAATATATGTAAATTGTCCCCAACATCGGGAAAGTAAAGGAAGACTATGAGAAAACTTTAGAGAGGGAGATACCGTCAAGCCCTCTGTTTTATTTACTGGGGGTAATATAAAGTTAAACACTATCTGCAGATCAATTATTACTGGCCACAAATATATATATATATATATATATAACTGTGAAAGGGAAGGATCCAAACGATCCAACTATAAAAGAACGGAAACAGAAGGAAGAGTAAATATATGTAATGGAACAAATGATTTCCATATTGTAAATGATGGGGGATCTAGGTCTGTGCGGTGCTGCGGTTCACTCTGAAAAATGCGTTAATTTTCGTTATATGAATTTTTAAATACACCGCTATGCCGGTAAATAGCTCAGACAACACCAGGAACGTCTGATGTAAGGAAGCGCTACAGTGGGGGACTGATTTCGCTGCTACACGCGTTTCACCAAAACGTGAAAACGAAAGTTTTGAACCAAGTTTGGCTGCTCGCGGGAGCCATCAGAGCGAAGCGCACAATGCTGACCCAAATGGAATAATTCAGGAACCTGGAACCGTTCTATGTCAGGGTGTGGTGAGAGTTGGATGGATTTATGGTCTGCAGTGACGATGGCGTCGCCTCCATCTGTCGCTGGGAAGAAGGAACAAAGCGGTGCACTTTGTCCCCAGGAAGAGCACTGCAGAACCGTTGGATTCTTGGCATTCAGAATACGGGAGAAGTTTTGCAACGAACTCAACGTGCATCATTGAAAGACGGATGGTTTAAAGGCTTGTTACCAGATGAAAACCTTACACGTGATGGCTATTGCTTTCTGAGATCCATACTGGTACAGGTTTGTGTGCCCGACTTGCTCACAATGCCACGTACCTCAAACGGGTTTCTCATCTTCCACTCTCTAAATAAAATACTTAAAATTATACATTTCCCAGTCAGATTTCCAGACTTCTGCGGATTTCCAAATGCTACTTTAAAAAAATGTTGTTTTTTTTATTCCTCTCCAACCAAACCAGCAAGCTGAAAGCTAGATGTGCGACACAAAGGAATGAAAGTAAGAAGATAAGCCGCCCTGTCTACCACATCAGCGTGAGATCACTGTTTATAAAGTTTAAACCAGAATGTGACGACACCACCACCACCACCGCCCTAACCCCGATGACCCCATCATCCACCCGTAACCGCCCACTCCCCTCGGCTTTTTTAGCATCGGCATGACATCATCCCCCTGGATTTGAGACGAGGTCTTATGGGGGGGGGGGGGGGGGGGGGGCGAGACAGACATGTTGAGGTTTGAAATGGGCCAAGTTGGATCGGTTACAGAGGAGGAGGGAGGGGGGCGGGACAAAGAGAGTCGATTCAAGCGCTCCACCAAACCTCCTTAGAAAACTTAATTCCATTATGAAAAGACAAAACAGGGAGAATCCGTTTATTAATTATCACCAAGTCATTTTAAATCCCAATTTTTTTTACTCCTTGCTGCCTTGTGATCACATCCTCATTCTACTTTCAGCACTTTCTGCTTTTTCTCTCTCATTCTTTCTCACCTCGGCCTCCTCCTTGGCCTCCTATAAATACACCCCACCTCCCCCATCAGACGCAGTGACAGACCATTTTTCCATGCTCCACAAACCCTGCAGACAGTAGCTGCTGCACGCTCTGCACCGGGTCGGTTTCAAACAGGCCGTCTGCTGAAGAGCTCAGGGGCATAAATCAAGAAAAAAAAAAAAACGATAAAAAAAAACCAACCAGGAAAAATACCTCCTTATGATTTCTCATTACAACATTCTGATTCTTTTATTATAAATCAACTCAGCCACTAAAACCGAGCAGAGAAGGTTAATGATTTGTCCTTCGTTTAAACTCATTTGTGGATATCTTTAGGTGTTTTTTTCACTTCATGCTGTACCGATCGTGACAGCGAGTTATTCTCAACTCCTGAGAGACGAACGGTCCTTCAGGTGATCATCTACAGATACTGGTATCTGGCTGATCCCGCTCAAAGTTAACTGATACTTAAAATGAGAAAACTGTAATAATTCAGCTAAATGATTTAGCAAAATTTTCTTTATTTTTTTCACTTGAAATTTTGTTTTTCTATCTAATTGAGCATCATTTGATGTATTAAGTAGAGAAGAAAAATAAAAGGCCTTCATATTCATAGATAGAAGTGTTGGCATTCTTACTCTGTATTGGTAGGAACTAAGATCCTAGTATCGATATAACTTTGAAAAAGAAAAACCTGGTGTCGTTACATCCCTTTTCATTTACCGTATGTTAAGTTTTCAGCTGTCAGCGAACAACCTAACTCTGGGAAGTTTCTTGAACTTAATTTGTTAAAGGATTAAGACAAACATCTAAACCGAAAATGCATAACCACATCGATTTGCGTTTCTTTAAAAGAAAAACAAATCTCACTGTCCCTAAAACAATAAAACCACTTTGGTTGTTCTGCTCTTTATAAATCAATTTAAGTGTAACAAACTGATAATACCTGGTTCATTAGTAGGGCTATCTGCTCTGGTGGAGCCAACAATCAGCTGTTTAAGCTTTTCATTATCAAAGATATTTCCAAAACGCCAGTTTTGTCTCTTTTGTAAGCAAAATAAAGGAGTTGTAGCCTTTGTTCAGCCAGCTGAGGAAAAAGTGTACAGCAGCAGCAGCAGGTGAGGGAGGGGCAACACCGCATTACTCTACGCTGCACAAAGAGAAAACGTATTTCTTTTGCATCTCGACAAGAGGACTTTGAACAGCAGAAACTGAATGACAGGCTGACAGAAAAATCTGATAAAAATGTTTTGATTCGTCTCTTAAGTTTAGAAGCCTTATTTTTTTTAATTCCTGAATGACCTCCAGGTCAGAGTTCATGTGTTTAAACATTGATCCTGAATTAGTCAGGTGGGGGGAAAAATGAGGAGAAAACGATTCAAGTCTGGAGAAAAACCTGGAGAATTATCGTCAAGATCCACCAATCCAGCAGCCGGTTGTAGAACTGGAAAAAAAAAATCTAATGTTTTGCACTTTTTTCAAAAACAGAAAATCCATTTGTGAGTTTGAATGCAACGTGTTTAATTTAAAAATAAATAAATACATCAGAAAAGTAAGACATGCCTTTTCTGGTTTTCTCTTTTTTTTGGTTTGTAGCTCATTTCCTCCATTAGGTTCTATGTTTATTACATTTAAATGTTTAATCGGAATGGATCTTGAATCCGTTAAAGACCATAGAAACAAAAAACTGGAACTCTGTACCATAAAAACCTGCGCACCTCTAATTAAAAGAATAAAATAAATCTAGTCTCCTTTAGCAGCAACGTGTAAATAAGCGACTGAAAGCACAGATCTGTGAATTTAAGGGAAATCTGCACACCAGCATCATAATTTAAGCATGAAACCTGTGAATCAACTTTTTTACTCCGTCTGATCTGTGCGTCCTTTTCAAGCATGGCCTATTCATCTTTTCAGTTTTCTTTGAAACGGTCCGCTCTCTTGTTTTCTTTCAACAGTTCTTTATCTCCTCGATCTGTTTGTTCTGTGCCGACTCGCTCCCTTTAAACCTCAGAGAGGTGGAGAGGTACAGAGTGATTGGCCGGCCGCGGTAAGGAAGGAAAACGGCAAAAGGCGACCAACTGAAGTAGAGAATCGCTGTTTTTTTACTGTAACTGTATCTAAAACAAGACTGTTTTCACAGTTTTTGCATTCGTACTATGATGGCTCACATGCTGGAGGATGAGTGGACAGGATATGACATCGGGGTGAGAAAAATGTGCTTTTTAATGACTGTAGTCAGAGTGAAAGAAGAACCTTTGTCCTGACACGGCGGCCAGAGGAGCACATTTGGAATAAACAAAGGTGATTGCAGAGAAGCTGCCTGAAGCCAGCTCATTACTTAAAGCTGTCAACGCTAAATTACAGCAAAGAAGAGAGACGCATCCCATAATGATCCCCCGGAGCTGAGCAGAACAGAACAGTCAGAGTAAAGTGCTGCAAACGCCTTAAAATCAAACTTTTTTAATACTGTAAACACATTTGGCTTTTTTGACAAATTCGATTTTTAAGTTTTTTTTTAAGTCTGCAGAAAATAACTTCAAAACTATTTGCTAAAAATCTGCGGATTTACAAATGCATTCTAAGTGGGAATGGATGACATTAGTTGACACGTTTTATTTTCCTTGTTGCCGATTGACATAAAAAATGTGTAAATATAGACGACTGTTCGTGTTAGCCTCTGATATTGGCTTTTTTACCGATATCCGATATACCGATATACCGATATAGCCTAACCCATAATTTCCGATACAAACCGATAGCGATATGTGGGGACCGTCCCTCATAAAAAACAAACTACTAAACCGTTTTAGGTAACCACAATGAAATATCTTGTATCATGCATACTTGAGCTTTAAAAATGTATAAAATGTAATAAGTACTAGCATTTTAGTTAGGCAATTGAAAAAGGTGCCATTTTTATTTTGTCTTCAAAAGTAGCTTGAACATTTTCTCACACAGAGAATACTGACAAAGGCCCACCACTCAGGATAATTTTATAATTTTAGAAAATGTAACCATCATTATACCTTTATAGCAGTGAGGTAAAGTGGAAACAACTGAAACAAGAATAAAAATAAAAAAAAACAGCAAACATTTAAGCAGGGCCAATAATTAACCTACCTTTTGATATATTGAAAGTTGTCTCAAACAAATAATATCTCAAAAACTAAACCTCAAATCTGTCAAATTTTTAAATTCTGAGAGAGAAAGGAAGTAGCTGAAGAGTTTGATATGTCATGTGTATGAGGTTAAAAACTCATCTTATTAAAAAAATAAAAACCGATTCCGATAATTTCCGATATTACATTTTAATGCCAATATCGGCCGATAATATCAGGACATCCCTAGTATGAAAGTATATTTGTTGCTTAAAACTAGTAAAACAGGCAGTTATACGCATTTCTAGAGGAAGTCTCGTTTAGCACATGCACACTACTAGGGATGTAAGAAAATATCGCTATGCCAATATAATCGCAATGTTTTATTTAACAATATTGTATTGCAATGTAAGAGAAAAGAATCGATTTTTTATTTTGAGGAATTCTGATAAAATTAAGAAATTTGAAAGTTGAAAGTAGGACTGGTAGTTGGTGGCTTTTTTCACCTCCTTCGTTACTCTGGATCAACTAGAACTATTTATCGTATCGTGATATATCACAATGTATCGTATCGGGCCCTCCGTATCACGATACATATCGTATCGCCAGATTCTTGCCAACACACATCCCTACACACTACCCACATCCATATGTATGCTCCTAATTTAAACATTAAGAACAAAGAACGAAAAAGAACAAATTGAGAGATTTCTCTAAGGGAATACTTTAGAAATTAAAATTTAGTAGTAAAAACCTTTTAAAGAGTATTCATTTAATTTTATACTGAAACCATTTTTTATTATACTTTTAAATTTATTTAATTTCTAGAATTTTTGTTTAATAAAAAGTTGAACTTTTAAAGAAGTCGTTTAAAATAAAATGAATAATCGACATAACTCTAGATGTTTTCCTGCTGCTGATGAAGATCAAGCCAGCAGGTTTTCTCAGTTCTGGCATCAACTTGGTGTGGAGTGCTTTAAACAATGAAATGAGTTTTCCTCCTCTTTGTAATCGCTTCTAACTGATGCATTCTTAGATTTTTACAACTTTATTTTTTTTAGTAAATATGAAGGCTCTGTAAAGGTTATTTTATGTTTATGTATTTTATGCACAGTTGATTTGAACCAAGAAGGTCCCGAGTTCAAATCCCAGCCTTGCATGTGAGGGTTTCTCTAATCTGTTTAAGTGGACAAATACAGATATATTCTATTCTTTGCAGTTTCAGATAAAAAAAATTAGACATTTTCATGACCTTTTGTGAATTTTTCAATCGAAGTAAAGAACGTTATGGTGTAATAGAGCAACAGAAGGTAGAAGAATTCTGGTCAATGTTTCTCAATAAAATTACAGAAAATGAAATCTTAGATATTGTGAAAAATTGCAAAACTAAAGCTTGTTGCGATGCTGATGGAATAGATGTGGGCATTGCAAAAAAACAACAACTGTAGATTGCAAAATTCAACCTCTATCTTACATATTTAATCTTTCTTTTAGTTCAGGTGTTTAAGATGGATAAACATGAGTATAATAATTATCGACCTGTTTCAATACTTTTACCTAGAATTCAATACTTTCGACTATAATAAACTTTTAAAACTACAATAAGAGAAATTATATGGTTTTTGGAAATAAAGAAAAATACGAATGTACAAAATTTGTTACGGAGGACGTAAATATTGAATGTGTTTCAGAAAATCTAATTTTTGGGGCGTTATCCTGGACAGCAAACTTAGCTGGAAGCCTCATATCGATTATATAAAAGGTAAATTTACTAAGAATATTGGTGTTTTATATGTTAAAACACACATTGAATGAAGCTTCTTTAAAGCTTCTATACTTTAATTGTTCCATATTTACCCTACTGTGTTGAAGTGTGAGGAAATGTATGCAGCAGTTTTACAGAAAGGCTATTCTTACTTCAGAAGAACGCAGTAAGAACTCACAAAGGTCCAAGAAACAAACACAAACAACCTGTTTATAAATTTACAGACCTCGAAAATTAAATAACTGGTCAAATCTAAAATACCACAAATTATGTGGGGAGTTAAAAATAATTTGGTGCCAATACAGATTTACATTAATCATAGACGGTACTAATACAAGAGGAGGTAATTTCGGTGTACCATATTCACGCATCTCACAAAAATATTTTCTTGTGAATGGGATTCATTTATGGAACTCCTCGGATTTAGTTCAAAAATCATGCAACATATTAGTTCAATTTAATAGTCTGACAAATTTGAAACTGTAAACATCTTTAGATGCAAAATAATTTCCCTTAAGTTACGCTCCTATTCAGCATTGAGTATTATTACATTGTTTGGTGGTGTTATTGTGTCTTTAATAACTTATGACTGAATAAAGAACTGAACATTAGCACATTTTAACCCTGGAGATAATCTCTTATCAGGAGGTTTTAAACTTCTGCAAAACCTTTACAGACAAAAAAAAGAAATACTGCAGTTTACTGGGTTTAATTTTCCTACACCACACCTAAAACACAGCAGGGGTTTGTAATAAAGGCTGCGTCCTCATGTCTCAGTGAAATGGTCAAATGCTCGAAGTTAAAAGCAGCGACCACAATGAAAACACCACAGCTGCCGCCGCAGATTTTACCAACCAACCAAGCAAGTTGTAGCCACAAGAAAAGGAAGCAAACAGAGAGCCTGGTGTCAAATTTAGTCTTTGGTCTGTAGCATAATTACAAGATCAAAAAGTTAGACTGATGAATATCATGAAGAGAAGAAAATTCTCAGTCAACTTTAAAAACTTTTGTGACGTTAACCATTGGATTGGGCTGTGAGAGAATCAGACTTTCAGTTATTTTTGCTCTTTTGAATCCGTTTGCAAATTTCAAAATGCAAATTAGTGCAGATCTACATGAACAGAAGAAAGAGGATCTTATGAAACATCGTCCTTTAAAGCAAAGCTAAAAAGCTGCCTTATTAAAAATGATCACAGTTTACAGCTTGGACCAAACTTTGTAAGCATCGCAGTTAAACCTATTTTAATGATTTGCATCAGAAACAGGAGCAGCGAGAAACGCGTGCTGGAAGGTTTCCAGACAAACATGGACGCTACATCAAAGGCAGCGTGATTCAACCGTCTGCAGAGCAGCGAGACTCGATCAAACAGACAAACACAATCCATTTAAATTAGGATCTCTGGAGGCATGAGCAAGAGCTCCGCAAACATTCAATGACGCTATTCACAACGCACAAAAGCAGCACTGTGAGGCGAAGCTCGTGTTACCGCCCAAGATCTGCTCTGTTCAATCTGTGCAGAAATAATTTCATGCCAAAAGCTCAGAATAAAACACTGAAGAGATGCTCAGAGGTACGGTGAAACTTTGAAGTAAGAGCTTATGTTTTCAACTAAAAGGTCTGAGTCGTGGTTGGATTTAAAACTGGAATTTGACAGAAGTTAAAATGAGTTGCATTCAAATTTCTTTTTGATTTTGATACCAGTGATTTTGACCAATTTCAGGTCGTTTTTCTGGGGGCTCTGACACAAAAAACAGAAAAATAACTAACATCTGGAGACGACTTCATGAGAACGTTAGGCATCAACAGTCGGAGGCGTTCTGCAGAATCGCTGTAAGACAGACTGCTACAGGAGATTCTTCCAGCCAGCAGCATCTATAACAACTACACGAAGAACCTTGGATTTAATTTGAGTGTTTCAGAGCTTTAAACCTTGAGAATTGCTGTTGGAAGATGCATTTACGAACCGGAAAACTTCGAGTTTGGACCGATCGGCAGTGAGAACCCATCGAGGGAATATTGTTCCATTCTGATCTCCTGTCGAACGATCGGTGCGTCTCTTGGTTGAAACGATTTCTAATATCAAAGCGAAACGCACAATTTACCAGATTTTAAACTAGTTTTTTTCCTTCAGTTCTAATTCTCTTAGCATTCAAATTCATACTTATGTTTTTGTAGCTCATAGTAATGACTTAATTCTTTAAACGGGCTTCCTACAGCTTTCTTCAAGTTAAATTCCATAATGTTAAAGTTAAGTCTTTTTAAGACCACTTATATAAAAAATTAATACACATTTCTTTGCCTATTTCACTGGGGTACGGGTAGAGATAAATCCTTGAACTTGTGTTCATATAGGGAAACGTGGAATGTGTAAAAGACGACAACAAGCAGAGGTGTGACTCAAATATTATTTCAGCAGGCCACAAGAAAGTTTAGCCAAAAATGTAAAGTTGTTTTTTAAGAATGGGTAAAAACATTTTTTAACGTTAATCTTTAATTTTCTGAAGAAGTCATGCGTTTTGATTATTCTGAACATCCCCGGGCTTCGTTGCATTCTCAATTATTGGTTCCACCGCTCTTTATTTATGCAAAGCTATTTGCACAAAGTAATCGTGGTTCAGAAATTAAACTTTTGAGGAAAAATACAATAGGAAGAAGTTAAATACGGCACAAATTTTAGGCGCAAGATATCAAAATTCAAGATCGTTTAAAGTCTTTTTAAGGCATCATTTCCAGGATTTTTAAGACCCTGTAAAGAGTTGTTGTAGATCATTACAGATGTGGGTAGGAAGGATTTCCTTTCTGTGCTGCAGCAAAGCCTCTTTTATGAAAGCTCTTCCGTTTAATCTACAAACAAAACGTCTCAAATCTTAATTTCAGAGACTGATCATCACTAATCTTCCGTTTCGCCCTGTAGTTTATTCAGCGCTCACATTCATGTCAAACCCAACGGTTCCTACCTTGAACTCCTGCAGCTGCTGCTTGATCATCTCCACCTCCGAGCCGACCACTCCCTGCGAGTTCAGCCCCTCTTCGGCTTTTCCCAGCATGCCTTGCAGCTCTGCCACCAGCCGGTAGAAGTCCTGGACTCTGTCGGCGGCGTCCTCGATCTGGACCAGTCTGGCCTGGCCGCGCTCGCTCAGCTGGAGAACAACGGAGCAGCAATTAACGGGACGTCACACCACGAAGGTCAACGCTGCTTCGTTCTCCGCCTCACCTTCCCGGCCTGGCGACTCAGCGCCTCCGTCTCCCTCCTGAGAGCGAGCAGGTCGGGCGAGGAGCCCTCTCTCCTCAGCATGGAGGTGCAGTCTGCGGCGTGTCTGTCCAGGTCCGCCCTGAGGTCCGACAGACGGGACAGGAAGCCCTTCACGGCGTCGGCCTGCGACGCCAGGGAGTCCGCGTCGCGTCCGACAGGACTAAGGGAGTCCAGTTCGTCATCGAGGTCGGCGAGGCGAGAGAAGACGTCGCGGACGTGAGACTGGACCTCGCCGACGCCCTGCAGGCGCGACTCCAGGGAGGAGCAGCAGTGCTCGATCTGATGGAGAGGAATGAGGTCCGGTGAGGTTAGTGGGGAAAAAAACAGCAAGTTAGGATGGAAAACGTAATTGTCTGTTTGTCAGGCTATCCAACATCAGCAGAATTTATACACGCATAAAGCCTCAGTTTGTACAGTAATGACATAGTACATAAAAAGGTGATTATTTCAGATAAAAACCAAACAGCTTTCCATCAACTTCTGCAAAAAACTATTGCTGCTACTGCCTGAAAATCCACTATTCATCCACTAGCTGCTTTGGAGCTGAGTTGGACCAGAAACGAGCTTTATGTGAAAGATGTGACATGTTAAAGAAGTGCTTATGTTTAATTTCTGGAAGAAAATAATGAGATTTTGGGTGTGCATGCTGACAGTCTGGTCGGATTAGACTGAAAACTTTTAGTTATACAGCAACTAAAGAAAGACAGTGTGAAAGAAGTAAAAATAACAACTACTGATGCAAAACTTGCAGACAAGGAGATAAAGCTGTGGGCATTAGATTTCTAAAAAAAAGGTTAAAAAAAAGGTCTAAATACTTGATATCTTCACTCTCAAAGCTAAAAATTTGATTTACTTACTACAAACAGAGATTGTATAAAAACCATGACAATCATCCAACCACTTCAGTCAGATCAAGTTAAAAGCTTCTTTGACCTGTTTAAATTTTGAACAGAGTTTCTACTGTGAAGTACGGCTGAGAGACGGAGCCTCTAACCCCTGCTTTCTGCTTTCCACCCTTAATGTAACTGAAACATTTTACTATCTCAATCAGCCACCGGTCCATTCCCTCAGACAGACTTTTAGACGCGTCTCACTGGTGAAATCTTTTCACCCGACAGGAGGATTGCGATTGCGTAACTTAAAAGGATAGCATGTGGGGGAAATTCAATGTTCATAAGTAGCATAAAAATGTTCACTGGTATCATAGAAACGGATTCATTTTCCACTTCCAAGATTAAATTTTTGTCATCCGTGATAACAAAAATCAAATTAGACCCCCGGACTTGAACCCTGGTGTCCCAGGTAGCAACGTTTTATTCTATTTTTCTTTCGTACTCAAGCAATTGGAAAATAGCCTCTGTCCTTTATTTTGATACCGTCGGGTATTTTACTTCCTTCCAACGCCTGATTTCCTGTCTGTTCCGAACTAAACTGCTGAGCTTGACGTGTTTTATGAAATGGCTGCTTAACCCTAACACTATTTTTTTAAGCATTTCTTACATTCTTTTACTCACCCAGACAAGTTTGGAGTCCTTTGGGAGACGTTTATATCCAGTCGCGATCAACGTATATCCATATAATGGGAGAGATTCGGGGCAGGATATCTGCCACCTGTAAAAAAAGCATTATCTGCCCCCTAAACTCCTCCATTTAACCATGTTTCGCTATCAAATCGTTAGCACTACTCCCCTCAGAGTTCAGAACGTTCTCAGATGTTCTTCGTTGTTCAGTTCCGGGATGATTTAGAGTTTAATAACTGTATTACTGACAAGTCCGGTGGAAAGGACCCTTTTCAAAAAAATAATTTTGAACTATTTGTGGAAATTCTTTTTTTTTGTTACAATTGAACAGAATTTTTTTTTTGTGTGTGCAGGTTTTATTAAAAACTATCGGAAGAGTTGCAAACAAAAGAGAAGAAGGTCAACCATGAACTGTGAGTTTTTCAGCAAGATCAGTTAGTGAATAAAAAACAGCTTTTCAGCAAGATCAGTTAGTAAATACAAACTGTGTTTTTACCTGCTTGTCCTTACATTGTTGTATTGTCTCGACTATCGTCTTATTGTAATTGCTTTTTTGTATTTTGATCATCAAACTGATTTATGCTGTGTTCCAATTATAATCATGTAAAGCAGCTAGAATTGCCTTGTGTTGAAGGTGTGCTATACAAATAAGATTGCCTTGCCTTGCCATGAATCCTGCCTCTTCTTTTGCATGGTGTCGCTCTTCTAGTACAGGTGTGCGAGTTTCAGAGATACTTCTCTGGTCCCTCAGGGCTCCTCCTATTTAATGCCTACATGCTCCAACTATAACTACGCAGACTACACTCAGCTTAACGTTACAGAATACTCCTACTCGTTTATAAATCACTGAATGGCTTATCACCAAAGTACGTTAAAGATCTGGGCTGCTTTAAATCAAAACTAAAAACCCATCAGTTCAGAGCTGCTTTTAAGTGATTAATAGTGGCTGGAATGTCAGATGTGTTGTGTGTGTTTCATGCTTCATTTCCGTTTTTTCTGTAAAGCATCCTGAAAACCCTTGCTTCTCCTGGTGATGACAGCTGAGACCTTACAAGGAATATGTGAAAGCTGAAGTGCAGAAAAATGATCCTCATCATTCTGGTTTACATTTCCAGCGACCACCAAGTGGTGAACATCCACACAGACCATATATGACTGCTGGAAGAGGACCAATCCCCAACACAACCTGGATATAAACATCTTCCTTCACTGCAGCGAATAAACTGCTGCTGTTGTTGCGTTCATCAGTTCACACCACTGATTTCCCGCGGCTCCTTCCCACACCGTGGGATGAGTTCTGCTCTGATATGCGAGTCGGATGTGATTGGACACGAGGTCCTGAGAAAAAGGCTGCAGGCGGCGTCGGGAATTACAGCAAGTACTTGAGATATCTGGAGATCTTACGCGGAACCACCACAATTACGCTAAATATGTTTAGCCTAAAACCTAAATGCTGGTGTTTAAACACCAGATTTACGGCTGAACGAGGAGAAACGAGGGGCTGATTATCAGGACCCGACACACGGCCGTCTGTCCTCACCTTATCGGTGACCTCCTCGTATTCCTTCTCCGTCTCCCTGGCCTGCTCCTGGAGCCTCTGCGTTCCCTCGGTGCTGCCCCCTGGTGTCTGGGGGGCGTCGTGGACCAATCCCTGGGCCAGATCTTTCAGGTAGACCACCTGGGGCTGCAGGGACCTCAGACTCTCCTGCTGACTCCTCAGCCTCTCCAGGCTTTTCGCGCTGCACGCCTGGATGGAACATTATTATTTTTTTAGGAAAGTGACACCTCTGTTTTTCTTCTTATTGATGCTTGATTGAAAACAGCAGGATGATTTGGGTTTAAGGTACCTGAGGTCCAAGAGCCTCCTGGACTTCGATCTGGTGCTTTGCGGCCTCAAGCCGCCTCTCCACAGCCTGTCTGCCCTCCTCGAACTCCTTCAGGCGGCTGGAGAGCTCCTCCAGCTGGGAGGTCCGGTTCAGGAGGCCCTCGCTCAGCCTGTCCACCCGCCGGTTCAGCTGCGCCTTCTCGTCTCGTAGCTTTGGGTGTAAAAAACGTGCGTTAATAAAGCGTTGCTTTCCCCAGAAAGCTTCCGGGTTCAGGTTCTGTCCTTACCTCCTCCTCCCCGACGCAGCACTGCTCCAGCAGCTGATCGGCTGCTGCGTTGAACGCCTCCAGCAGGGGCTGACGCCTCTCCAGGTCCAGCGTCAGAGCTCGGGCCTTCTGCAGACACTCGTCCAGGACGGACGGATCCAGCGACGGTCGGATCTCCCCGTCTTTCTGCTCGCACTCGGCCAGCCACGGCGCCAGCTCGGCCTTGTTCTGCTGGTACGATTCTGCCTTGCTTAGCGAGTTCTTCAGCCTGCTCTCCCGCTCCGTGATCCGGTGGTTTAAGCCCTCCCAGTCCTGTCTCAGCGAGGCCAGGCGGGACTGTAGGGCGGACCGCTCGTCCGCGGGCAGCGTGGCGAGCAGAGACACGCCCTCGGCCTGGATCAGCTCATAGGAGCCTCGCTGGCTGGCGATGCCGCGCTGCAGCTCCTCGGTTTGGGCCAGCAGGGAGCGGATGTCCTCGGGTCGGCAGGGCAGCGAGTCTGAGGGGGAATCTTTGGAATCCGACTGCTTGTCCAACCAAGAGCGCAACTCCTTAAACATCTGCTGGAACTGCTGCGTGGAGGACAGCGCGGCCTGGAGCTGAGTGAGGCCGTCGGCTGAGAGGGAGGAGAGCAGAGAGCGGATTAACACCAACAAATCATTTCAGACGAGCAGGACTATCTGGATCTATTCATATTTGGGGACCACTGATTGTGCATTTAAAAAGATAAGAATCATTTGTAATTTTTATCACAGGTACACAAAAAAATCCAGGAAATCTTACTGTATGATTTTTAAAGAATTTATTTGTTTTTGGTGCAGAAAAAATAGTATTTAGCACCTGCAAATCCTCCACTTATTACCTGCATTAATAACACCTGCTTGATCTCATCTGTACACACTTTCAAACAGACTCCAACCTCCACCATGGCTAAGACCAGAAAGCCGTGCAAGGACACCAAGGAGAAGATTGTACATCTGTACAAGCCTGAGATGAGCCAGTGAACAACAGGCAAGCATCTTCGTGAGAAGAGATCAACTGTTGGCTCATTTATAAGAAAATGGATCATTCATCTCCTTCAACCTGGGGCTCAATGCCAGATCTCACCTTGAGGGGTTTACATGATCTTGAGAACTGTGAGGAAAAGACTAGAACTACATGGGAGGAGGAACTGGTCAAAGACCTGAAGACAGCTGGGACCACAGTAACAAAAGTTACTGTCGGTTACACGCTGTGTTGTCATGGATTAAAATCCTGCTGCGCTAGAAAAAGTCCCCCTGCCTAAGCCAGCACATGTCCAGGGCTGCCTAAAGTTTGCCAGAGACCATCTGGATGATCCAGAGGAGGACTGGAAGAATGTGGTCATAGTAGGGCTGGGTGGTATGGAAAGATGTTCATATCACGGTATTTAAAAACCCCCAAAACATTTCGGTATCACGGAATTTAACAGCATTTTTTTTTTTTACTTACAAGACCGTTCATATCCACATTATCTTAAATAACCCATTTTACTTTTTTTTTTCAGACACAGGAGAATGATATTAAAAATAATTAAAATGATTATGATTCTAGTAGACACTTTTGATTGGTGACTGCAAGAACGAGATCGCGGATAAAGGCGGCTGAAATGAGTTTCCTCCGTAGGGTGGCTGGGCTCTCCCTTAGAGATAGGGCGAGAAGCTCGGTCATCCAGAGGGGGCTCAGAGTAGAGCCGCTGCTCCTCCACATCGAGAGGAGCCAGTTGAGGTGGCTTGGGCATCTGGTCAGGATGCCTCCTGGACGCCTCCCTGGTGAGGTGTTCTGGGCACGTCCCACCGGGAGGAGACCCAGGGGAAGACCCAGGACCCGCTGGAGGGATTATGTCTCCCAGCTGGCCTGGGAACGCCTCGGGATTCCTCCCGAGGAGCTGGCCCAAGTAGCCGGGGAGAGGGAAGTCTGGGTCTCTTTGCTTAGGCTACTGCCCCCGCGACCCGACCCCGGATAAGCGGAAGATGATGGATGGACAGACAGACAGACAGACACTCTTGATGTTCTAATTCTGAAAGTAAACTTGTTTTTTAACCTCATTTTGACGAAAGCAGCTAATTGCATCTTCTAATTGCTTTGCATGTAGTACTGAAGAATCCCGGTAGGGGGCAGAGTATAGACTCAGACCCAATATTTCCAAAGAAGAACTAAAATAAACATGGCGACCGTAGGTGATTATTAGCTGGTTAATATTCAGATAACAGAAAAAAAGACGGCGGGAAGTATCGTAGATGGTATGTAAAACATGTTTACCGCTATAAGTGATTTCTTTCCTGCTGGTTTTGCCGCCGTTGACCGCGTTTACGAACAGACGATCACATAGCGCTCAACACTCCCCCCTATGGGTTACTCCCAAAACCGTTTGTAAAAGGTATGCCACATGGATATAGTTTACACAAATACAAAGAGGAAAACGATCATTCAACCTGCTCTCTCCTCTAAGCTCCTCAGCGGCCCGCTGACGCCCTCCAGCCGTTTCCTCAGCTCCTCCTTCAGGTACGGCTCGGCCACGATGGCGCTCAGCTCCTCGCAGAGCCTCCCGGCCTCCGCCAGCTCGGACCGCCTGCGCTCCAGCTCCGAGCGGATCTCCCCGGTCTCCTGCAGCCGGCGCTTCAGAGCCTCGGGCTGGGCGCTGAGCGAGGCCTGGGTGTCCAGCCTCTCGCCGAGGGACGCGATGCTGGACGACAGCTCCCTTAGCAGGGCCTGCGGACGACAAACGAGACATTTTTTTTTAGGAACGGATTGTCGTCATCGGTCCTACGCTCCACAGAAACCAGTCGTACCTGGTATCTTTCACTGGTTCCGAGCGCCTGGTCGATGTGGCTGGACCTCTGGGTCAGCCTCCCTGTGAGATCCTCCCACTGCGTGGAGATGGAGCCCAGTTCCGTCCGGACCTCCTCCAGGTCTTTGGGGTCCTGAGCGGGGTCTCCGCTTTGAGAGAGGATGCCGTCAGCCGACTGGGTCAACTGGTCGAACTGGGGCCGGCGCGTGTCAAACTCCCGCAGCATAAACTGGAACAAACGGAGGCGTTGAAACAATGAGCAAAGCCGGGAGGAGAGAACCTGGAGGGCGTTCGTCTGCCGCTCTTCGCCTCGTACCTGAACCTGCTGCTTCTGCGTGTTCAGCATGTTGGGGTCGATGCTCAGGGGCCCCAGCACGCTCATCATCAGCTCCTTCTCCCGCAGCCAGGGGCCGAGCTGGCTGGCCGCCGAGGCGAAGCTGCCCAGCCTGTCGGCGCACGTCTCCAGCTCCGTCTGCCGCCGAGCCGCCGTCTGATTGGCCGCCTGCCAGCGGGAATCTGAGGGAAGACGAACGTAAACATACAGTAAAACAGGACACCTCTAATCAATGGTTGATTATATCTTTTCCTGAGCGTTTAACACCCTACACGCCAAAGAAGATATGAAATAAGTCAGGCGGCCCGCTTTGATTTCACATTCCACACTTCTGTTCTGCTTAGCTCATAGATAGCCGTGATGAAAATATCCGAATCATCCGAAATAAAAACGTCCCGCTCTTTCCCCGGAATGGATCCACCTCACTTCCCCACCCAAGATCTATTCATGTTCCCGTTTCAAAACACCCTCCATGCTCATCGGTGAACCCCCAAACCCCCCTCTTAAAGGGCCGCCGCCCAGGGGTGTTCGCGAACGTCAACCACCCGACGACGAGCTGCTTTCAGTTTACTGGAAGGGTCCGAGAAAAACGAGTTGAACTGCAAAAGCAAATAAACGAGAATATGTCGAAGAAGTTAATTATTTTTGGGTCCCTCGACTCTGAAAGTGAAACTTATGACACAGATTCATCATATCGAGTAAAATATTTCAATAAAAATAAATCATATTTTAAACGGGAATGTCAGCATTCTGAGGACGATGCTCATTTCTACTCTCTCTATACTCAGTTGGAGCTCCTTTTGCATGAATTTCAGCATCAGCGGAGGATATGCCGACCCACATCATCACTGACTATGAAGACGTTACTCTTTCCGGATGAAATATAAACATTACTTTAATCTGAAGACAGTACTTTGGACCGCTAAGTGTGGTTCTGGTTCTGCTAAGTCCAGGTAAGTCGCCTGTAACCCACGCTGCAATTAAACCCATCGCTGGTGCACTTTCTCCTTCCACTTAACTTCCTACAAATATGCTGCATCTTAAAGACAGTAAATGCTGGGTTTTCAAAATCTGTAAAGCTAACATAATCAAAACAACAAGAAATAAAGACTAAAAATTGTTTCACCAGCGGTACTGCGTGTTTTTCAAGTTAAATTCAAGTCTCTTTGAGACGATTTATATCTAAACTTAATACCCATTTCATGGCTTATATCACAGCCATATCAGCAGAGTAAAAAATAAATTGTTTATTTCTCAGTGAAATGTGTACAATATAACAAGCCAAGCAGGGGAGTGAAAAAACATTTATGTTGGTCGAAGAAAATTTGCCTAAAAATGCTGAGTTTTAAAAAAAAAATTTTTTTTTATGTTAATCTTCATTTTCTGCAGACGTCACATATTGTGAGTATTTTGACCTATTTAGTTCTGACACTCTTTATCTATGATACGTTTTCAAATCAAAATATTTGTGGCGGACAAATTAAACTTTTGAGATAAAATGTAATAAGGAGTTAAATTTCGCACAAATTTGAAAGCCTAGATATTAAAATTCAAGAATTTTAAAAGTCTTTCAGGTATGTTTTCTGAATTCATAAATCCAATGCTTTGAAGACTTTTTAAGATCTTGTAAGGAACCCTGTTCAACCTGTGTCAGATCTATATGATCTATGAAACTTTCAGAAATACACATTCTTCACAATTTTCATATTATTGTAGTTTCTGAAATTATTAGTTACCTGATGATCTAGAGGTTCGTTCTTTTTCTGCTCTGAATAAATCTACTCAAATGAAATTCTGGATTAGTTTAAGGATTTATACACATTTTGACTAGGAGTGACAGAAACTGTGCACAGCAGTGAATCTTATTGGATATTTCCAAGATAAATCGTCGTCTTCGGTTTTAAAACCGCGGGTTAAATGAGTGAGCTGCAGCACGTACCGATCTCCTGTAGCTGCTGCCTCCAGGCATCGGCCTCGGGAGAATCAGGGTTGTCCGCGATTAGTTTCCTCAAGGTGCTTTTCAGCTCCTCCACCTTCCCGGAGTGCTCCGCCAGCTCCGAGAGGAGGGCCTGAAGGACGAAAACGTCGACATTAACGTCTAGAAACGCTGCAGGTTTCGCTGACTGAGGCCGCCGTTCCTTACCCTGTTTTGTTGGGCCTGGGCGCGCACCACCTCGGGTTTAGACGGGGAGGCGGCCTGGCCCTGCTTCAGGCTCTCCTCTCTGTCGCCCAGCCAGGTCCTGAGCTCCTCGGCGTTCTGCCGGGCCTTCTGTCTAAGGTCCAGAGAGGCCCGCTGGCGGTCCAAACGCTCCTTCAGGTCGCCGCCCAGAGCGTCGTAGCGGGCGTTCACATCGGAGACCGTCACCTGCAGCTCTGTCAGGTCTGAACGAGAAAACAGGGAAAACAAACGGATGTTAGAGACCAAAGTCGTCCTTGTCGCTTTCATAGGATTTAGCAGAGAAATCTGGAGGCTTCAGGTGTGTTAACACAACACCAAAACGGGAACGTATCAGCAATGAGCTTTCTATCAAGCCAAGATCATTTCTAACAACAAAACACACTTGAAAGTGGAAAACATTTAAGCCAGCTTCGCAGGTTGGGATATTCCAACATGATTCACCCCGACAGTCGGAGCGAAGGAGAAACCAAGCTGCTCCATCTCAGAGGTTAACGGTAAGGCTGTCTGGAAGGAAAAACATCCATCATTTATGAAATGAGATGATAGCAGCGTGATTTGAGTTTGACTCAGGACTAAAGCAAGCAACCAACACCAAGCACGGTGGTGGACGGGTGGTGATTTGGGCTGGTTTACAGTCACTCCCATGAACTACAGCGAAGCTTTCCAGAGTCAAATATGAGTCCTTGTGTGTCCCAAAAACTGAGCGATGGCGCTGCTCAGCTTTTTAAATATCGGTCTTGTTTTTTTTATACTTAAATTTAGATTTAAATCATTTCAGAATGCAGGAAATATCTGAAAATTTCTTATAATTTTCCTGATAGGACAGTACATTACTTTGTAAAAACAAGACCAACATGAAACCTCTGGATTTTTACCTTGAAACAATAAACCTGAAATTAATTTAATAAAATTAAAAACTAAAATATTATAAGTGTACTAATGAATATAATATTATGGTATGAAATGTAACTAGATTTCACAGAATTTAAGCACCCCTAGCAGAAAAAGCAGATTTTATAGAACTAAACTTGGACAAATAAAGCAGCTCCTGCGGTTCTGCTGACGTTCTAACCGAGTCCAAGTAATTTTAAATCAAACTTCCACCAATAAGCAGCTAAATTTGCCCCTGTCGGATCAACTGAAGTATTTCTATGCTATTCTATTAAGCAGAAGGAGTTTTGATGTTTTATTAATTTGTTATTTTTTCCCAGGATAAAAATGAAATTGTGATTTTAAAAAATGTCAAACTGTTTATCATCTTAAGCTGCTGAAGCTTTTTGAAGGCGATATTTAGGAAGCAAACATTTTATTCAAGCACTGGAAGCTTCTTTGAATCTGACAGAAACCAGATTTAGTCTCTCACACGGGTTTCCTTCACAGCTCTAACTCCTGAATTAGTCCAGCGAAACCCATAGTTTCCTACAGTAAGCACAGATGTTTTAAAGCAAGGAGTTTGCAGGAAAATGAAGAAATGTGGAGTTTTTAGCGTTATTTTAACCAAGTTTAAGGACCAGAAATTCAGCCTGATCAGAATTTCATGCAAAAGAAACAAAACAAATCAAGACAAAACATGTTTTCAGATAAAATAAAAGCATTTTAACCATTATTAGCGTTAGAGGGCAAACATTCGGAAACATTTTTTCAGTGCATCAAACGTATCCACACCAAGTAAATAAAGCAAATCCTGTGAATTTGCACACTTTTTAAGACCGTGTGGGAACCCTCTTCCTTATATACTGTATAAGGCTTCTGCTGCAGCTCCGTCAACCTGAGCTGAGACCCTGGGGCCCTACATGCTGCAGGGAGGCAGGATTTGGGCTCAGAGCTCACCTTTACAGGTGTGGATGCCGTTCAGGCTGCTGGGACCTGCAGAGCCGTTGATCTGAGGAACGCCTGGAGAGGAGCACAGAGGAAGGAGCTCAGAGAAGAATCATCGAAGAAGCAACAAAGGTTTCGTTTCTAGATCCTTCTATCTTTACCAGGTTTGGTTTGATGAGCCGTGACGTCTATGATGAGGGACTCCAGCTCAGAACCGGTCTTGTTCAGCTCCTGGATCCTGGATCCTTGTGATTCCCAGTCATTCAGCAAGTCCTGAAGTCAGAAAGGATTTCCCCTCATTATTCAATCTTCCAAACGCCGCTCAGCACCTTCATTTTCCTGAAACCATCCCAGCCTGTTTTGTTACCACACCTGGAGCTGTTGGACCCGCCTCTGCAGACCCTCGGTGTTGAGGTTGGCCTCCTTGGCGGGCAGCTGGTCCTGGGCCGTCTGGAGCCACCGGGCGAGGGAGCCGGAGAGCCCCCGGAACTGGAGGAGCTGCTGCTCGCAGGCCTGAACGGCTGCAAACCTGAGAGAAGACAGACGACAGGACAGGAAGAGTTCAACGAACAAGGAAAAACGTCAGGAACCTCAAATTAAAAACACACAAACCTTTTCCTGTAGGTGGAAAAAGAATGGAGCATTAAAAGTAGGGCAGTGCAAAATTATTCTTTTGTAATCGATGAATGTAGTGATAATTTTTTCGATGCATCGATTAAACTAATTCTGATTCATGAAAAAAACAAATTTCTTCATTTCAACACATAATTGTAAAAAAAACAAAAAAACAAATAAAGTTGCAGTATTAGTAAAGTCTTATGTTAGAGGTTGCATTTAACAAGAAGTTAAATGTTGTGAAAAGAAATAAAATGAATAAAGGACAGAAAATACCCCCCAAAAATATAAACAAACAAAATTTAACATTCACTATCTAAAAAAAAAATGCTCATCATTCACAAAAAACATTTTATTTTTCTGCATTTTCTCTTGTTTCTGACATAAGATTAGCAAGAGAGAGAGAGAGAGAGAGAGGTGCTGTTCATAACAATAAAATGCTGCAGATTTTTCTAGTTTTTAGATGGAAACTTTGAATCCGACAAACTGGAGAAGCATTAAGTAAAAAATAGAATTCAAACAGGATGAGGCGTTTTTAAACGTGACAATCAAGAGTTCGTTGTCGGTTTGCTTTTGCGAGCACTTAATGTTGTATTAATGTCCACGACGGCTCCGTTTAGCGAGTAGCTAGCGCATTACCTTTGTTAACAAACATGTTTACTCTCTCACATTTTGGGCTTTTGCTCATAATCAGTCCGTGTGCATTCAGACTCATTCTGCCAACACGGGTCACAAATAAAAACCAACCAAACAGATAACAGTAACATACAGACGACGCAGCTGTGTGTGAGTATATGCCCTCTATGTGGGGGTGTTTGGGTGATTTTAGGGTAAAATACAGCGTTAGTAAAAAAGTTGAAAACTTAGAGTTTAATCATTTGCTGTCGTCTACGTATTTTACGTGTCGACGTAATCTATTACGTCAACGCGTCGTCCCAGGCCTAATCAAAAGGTTCGTTAAATTTTTCACTTTTAATCTAATCAACCACATCAGGAATAAAAATTAGCTCCAGCAGAAAGTGATAAAACAGCTAAAAGAACTCATAAAATGATTTAAAAAAACAAAATATTTCAAGTTTAGATGATGAAATGAGATCATCAGGTAACATGGATGATATATTGATGAAAACAGAGTCAGCAGTAATGGAGCTGCAGAAGAACATGGTCCAGGGTGGAACTAGCATTCAGCCCCAACAGGTTTAAATAATGAAATTAAATTAATAAAGGTTTTTAATAAGCAGTTTCTTTGCACTACATAAGGACGCCTCAATCTGGCATGAATGCAAAAACTTTTGTTGTGAACAAGTTGCTGAGTTTGAGTAAAAAGACCGGTTCACATTTACAGTCCGCCGTGTGAAAGCTGCAGATTCAGGCTGAAACGGGTAAAAATCACATCCTCCTCATCTCGTTTCAAACTAAACGAACACTGGAGCCTCCTGTTGTAAGAAGTCCAAGAGGGAATATGTCGAATATGTCCGGAATAGTCATGCTTTTTGGAAGCAGGGATACCCGGAGAGAACCCAGAACATGCAATCTCTATGCAGAAAGAGATGACTTAATCTGATAAGATTCAGTAAATTTATGATCAAAGATCAGGAAAAAAAACGTAAAACACTGCTAGAAACCAGATTACAAACACCAGAGGATCCAGATCAAACACCAACATTTAAAAGGGTAATTTTCTTAAATCGGTGTGGATTAAGATATTTGGTTACTGAAAAAATTACCATGAAATTGTTTCTGAACGTTGCATCTGATGACGGAGTATTTGTAACATGAGAGAAACTACATTTATTCACCTTTGCCATAAAAACTCAAGCCAATATTAATAATATGTCATTTTGGTTGTTTTAAAGCAGTTTTCTGTTACAGGGTTGAAGATTAAAGCCGAAAGTAGTTATTAAAGTCCATATTAGCTAGTGTTTGGATCAGCGTATGGCAAAGAAATTCATATACTTTTTAAGATTTTGAGAAATATAATAAATATGATTTTTGCATCCAACAGTATATATATATATATATATATATATATATATATATATATATATATAACAAAATATACGTCAGAAAGTAAGGAAACATTTACCTCCCTTTACTGTAAAAGCAGAAAAAGACCTGAGAAATGTCACTTACTGAGGAAGTTTAACTGAATTATTTTCGAAAATCAGGAGATCTTAACTTATGATTTTGGGGACATAATTAAATTGTGCTATTTTAAATAATTTACTGTTCTAATATCTTTTAAATTTAGGCTAAAGTAGAAAGGCAAATAATGATATAATAAAAAATGTGTTTGTCTAACATTTATATTTCATGCACTAAAATGGCAACTTTGGTAATTGTGGACATGCTTACAATACTAACAGTGCTGTGTTGAAAATAAAATAATCGAAGAATCGATTTTTATAGAAATTGAATCGATTCACAAGTTCAAAAATCAATTTTATTTTTTTGGAATAGTTTGCCCTTTTTACAGCTAAAACAGGAAGGAAAGTTCAACATTTTAAGTCTTGTGTCTGAAAAAAAGATTCCCTCAGTTAACTGTTACTCACCCAGTATTAATTCGTTGAATTATAGGCACATAAAACTGTTTTTAATAACACGGAACCATCTCACTGAGTCGGAATGAATTGAATCTTGAGAATCGGAATCAAATCTTGAAATTTGAATCGATACGCAGTCCTACATGCTAATATGGCATCAGAAATCCAGAAAGCATTTAAAACATCATTTTTTAAATAGAAGGAACATGGATCCTTCTATTTCTTATTTTCAAATGCATTTTGTGATTTACTTTCAATGAAAATCTTTTTGGTAAACATGTGGGACACAAATTAAACCTTATTTTGGACTAAATTTACTGACATGATCGATAAAAGTCTGCTTCATCGATTCCTTTTACAGGTTCTAGTAATGTTCCGTTTATTCTTTCGAGTTGCTAAAGGCATTTTTATTTGCGGCCGGCTCTGGAGATTCTTGTGGTACAAGAAAAACATACTTTAGGGCGTTTATGCAGCATTAACACAGCCCTGACCTCTGCCTCTCTGTGTGAGAGCATGAAGCCGAGCGTTTCCCTGGGAACCCGTCTGGCTCAGAGAGCCGTCATTATCGCGCCGCTACTTTCTCCCCTCTGGGATCCGAGGCTGCTATTCATTCTGGGGGGGGGCAACGTTTACGGGACGGACAATGGGCCGTGTTCATGCTGCCCTTATCGCTACAGAGGATCCATTTCTACACAGGCGAACACGGCGAGCAGCTCCAGGCGAGGGGGAAACCGAAGCAGAGCCTGTGAAGCTCGCCGTTTCTTCTCCAGGCATCTGCTGCTGATTGAGTTCACATGACGGCCTCGTAAAAGCGGAAATTTAACTCAACGCATCTGCAGAAGGCTGATGGTATTTATAAACGTCCCCCTGACATGGTCGGCATGGTAACCGCTGCTTGTCGGAGGCTGTGGACTTTAGAAAAACGCCTACAGCTACGTCTGCAGAGTTTCAGACCCAAATCTTTAGAATCATCCGACAACTGTTGGGTTTGTGTTCACCTTTCATTGACATTTTCCTCCCAATGTATGAAAGGATGAATAAAAAAGACTGACAGACAGACGAATGAGTGAATGAGTAAATGAATGATGGATTGTGGAATGACGAACGAATGAATAAATCAATCAATGAATTAATGATAAATGGATGAATGAATTAATTATCGGATGAATGAATCAATCAATCAATGACGAATGAATGAATGAATTAATGAAAATATGAATTCATGGATAATGACTGGATGAATGAATAGATGAATGAATTAAAAAATGAATTAATGGATAATGAATGGATGAATCGATGAATTAATGGATGAATGAATCGATGAATTAATTAAAATATGAATTAATGGATAATGAATGGATGAATCATCTGACACCTATTTTGGGTTTCTGCAGATTACAGGGGGCTGTGTATCTAGCACCCCCTTGAGGCCGTTTACCTTTCATTGAGATTTTGTTCCAGTTTGGTGAACTCATCAGTCACGTCTCTGACGGTGTCCAACAGGCTCTGGGTCTCACTGAGAGCTGTGGATTGGCTGAGCTCTGTGCCGAGGTTGCAGAAGGACTTCAGCTGGCCCGACTCCTGCTCCAGCTCAGATTTTACCTCCTGGAACCACAAAATGGAAATAAAGTTAAAACAGACGAGCAGCTGGAGGGGTCGTCCTGCCGACGCACTGCTGACCTCCACGGTCTGCCTGTAGTCGTCCACGCCGCGGTCCGGTTGGCCGGCGGGACTCAGGGCCTTGAGGCGGCCCTGGGCAAACGCCTGGAGGTCGGTCCCCAGCCTCTCGTAGCTCTCCAGCCTGGGCAGCAGCCCTCTGAGCTCGGCTTCCCTCTCCGCCTGGCTGGCCTGAGCCGCGGCGTAGCGCCGGGTCAGCTCGTCCAGGCTGCCGTGGAGGCCCGGAGCCGTGGAGGCGTCAGAGCTCTGCAGGAGCCTGGAGACGGCGTCATGGGTCGCCTCTACGCTGCCCTGCCTGGAGAGAAGCTCCTGACGGAGTTTCTGGGAGAAAACCAAAGAAAAATCAGGTTTGAGTCAATGATGATGAAAAGTAACAACTGTGTGCACCGAAAAAGACTGAAAAAAAGCTTTATGTGTTAAAAGTTTATGGTTTTAGAGCAGTTTAATACTGTTAAGGTTGGATGGGATGGATGGACGAATGAATGAATGAATGAACAATGGAAAAATGGATGGATGCATGGTTGCATGAACAGCTGAATTAAAGGATGGATGGACAAGGAAAGAAGGGATGAATGATGAATTGATTGTCAGACAGATGGATGGATGAATGAATTAATGAACAATGGATCGATGGATGCACAGACGAATTAAAGGATCAATGATCGGGTGGATGGATGAAGGGATGAAATAAAGAAGGGGATGGAAAATGAAGGAATGGATAAAGGATGGATGCATGGATGAAAAATGATAGATGGATGCATGCATGATAAATGAATGGATAGATTAATGAATGAAAGGTTGGATGAACAGATGAATGGACGGATACAGCAGGACGTTTTATTGTGAAGGGTCACGTTACTTCCATATATCCGTTTATCAACAGCATAAAAACACCAATCAATCATCATCATCATCATCATAAAGAAAAAACCCGACATTTAATTTGTCGGATCGTTTCCTGGTTCTTGTTCCAGTTCGTACCTGGTTCTGAGTCAGAGCGTCCTGCACAGCCTGGGCCGTAGGTTTAACCGGTCTGGGGTTCAGAACCAGCTGGTCCAGCCAGCCCAGCAGACCCTTCAGGCCCTCCTGGACGCTGACGGACTGGGCCACGGCCGTCTGGAGCTGCTCCGCCCGCTCCGAGACGGACGCCGACAGACTGCCGAACCTTTTCTCCAACCCGTCTGAAGGATGGAGAGAGCAGCAGAGGAATCCAAACGGTGAGTTTTAAGAGCTGTGAGGGAGGAGAAGAAGGCGGAGGAGACGAAGATGAAGTCACCTGCGGCGCAGAGGATGTCGACGGCTTTCAGAGACGGAGCTTCGTCGGCGCTGACCAGATCTCGCCCTGCTCTCTTCACCTTCTCCAGCTGGACGTATCGCTCAGCCAGCTCGTCCTGCAGCAGCTGCAGAGATAAAACATCCATCCCCTCTCAGCACTCCGGAGATCGTTTGCTTTATTTCCACAAAACGGCGAGCGTTCCCCACCTGAACCTGTCGCAGAGCGCTCTGGAGGTTCTGTGGGTCCGTGTCGCCGCTGGACTTGGTCGCGCTCTGGTTTTGCTCGTGAGCGCTGAGCCAGGAGTGAATGGAGATGACCTCGTCCTGGTACTGCTGGTACCGCTCCAACAGGCCGGACAAACGGCCGCCCAGCTCTGCCGACTGAGCATGGAACGCTTTCATTAGGAACCGGAGAGAGATGGGAAGGTTTCGGAACCGAAGCGGAACGCCTCCTCACCTTGGTGTGCAGCGTCGTGTATCTGTGGTTAGCATCCTGCAGCTTGTCGGACACCAGCCGCCTGATGCCGTCCAGCGCCGGATCCGAACCGCCGACCTGCTCCAAGGCTCCCTGGACGGAGTCCAGAACCTTCTGGCCGGAGATGGAGACGAACCGGAGGTCGGCCTTGTGGCAAATCACATCCTCGCCCAGCTGGAAAAGAAGCAATTTTACGTCAGTAAACACGTTGGATTAAACGGGGAAAAGAGAATCGCGAGCAGCGTCCGACGTCTGGGAAAAAATGTGCTTAAAAATACACAAATATGCTCATTTAAGAAAATGGCCCCAAAATATTTAGCAGGAGACTGGAAAGCTTGATAGTCACGAGAGAGTTTATGGGTTTCAAGTGTTTCCGCATGCATCACTGAAGGGGGAAAACATCCAAATTAAGTGCTCTCCCATTAAAGAGCATTAAAGAGCATTTAAGAGTGTTTGAGTGAAATCAGCTTCAGATTCACAGAGTTATCGACGTGTTTCTGCCGTACCTTCCTGTGCTCCTCCAGCCTGTCCTTCAGTCCCTGCGCATCAGTTTCTCCTTCCCCGAGGGAACGCAGCTGCTGTTCACTTTGTTCCAGCCAGGTGCCCAGGTTCCCGTGTTCCTGGAGGAATTTAGTCAGCTCGTCCTTCAGCGCCTCGGACTTCCTCAGGCGCTCCTGGAAGCGCAAACATTTCATAGGATAAAAGACGTTAAATGCAGCAGAACAAGAGCGGAACATGTGGCAGAAACGCAGGAAAACGTGGCTATTTTCATGTCAGCACCGTCCACTTAAATGAGTTTAATGTTTAATCAACGTTATCGTGCTAATAAATTATTATTAATTCCAGTCTTCAGATAATATTTTTCCTTTCTTCAAACTTCACTGGTATTTTTTTTTATTTTGTTACTTATAATTTTACATTACTGATATTCAAAAACAAAATAAATAAATAAGTAAATGTAATTAAAATACAATCCATTTTTCATACAATCAACTGTTTTCATTCACAAATAAAATCAATAAATATTTTCTCCTAAAGATACTTAACAACTAATATATTTAATAAATACTAAAACATTTTGTTCTTCATTTGTTGGCCAATCATCCATCGGGTATTGGGGCAGCAATTTAAGATGATTTTTAGATTTTTTTTTTGCGCCCGTTTTGAATATATTATTCAGAATTTTTTATTTAGAATTTCAGTGCAATGATCGTGGATATCATACCAATGAATGACATTCAAACTTAAAAAAAGAATTTTCTGGTCGTTTAATCTTTTCATTGATAAACATTTATAATTAAGACATATCTATTTTTTTAAATATTGGTAAACAAAAAATATTAAAAAAAATAGGAGATGCTAATGGAATAAACAATAGAAACAACCTTTATAGTCCCAAAGTGGGTAAATAGAGTAAAAAATGGATAATAGATAATAAAGCCAAAAATATTCATCTATATACTCATTCCAGAATTTGTTTGATTATTTTTACATTTCCTATTCATTTCCCAAACTAATATATTTCTGAATTTGTACATCTAATGGTGCGTTCAGGCTGCAAGCTTTGTCAGCATCAGGAAACGCTCATAAAGCCACTAGTTCACAGAAGTTCACAACACAGAAGATACATTTTTAAGCTGAAGCTTGTAAAGCTCTTTTTTAACACTCGCGGATCGTGGTTGGCTAGGCAACGTCGATGTCGGGCGATGTCACTACAGTGAGACGCTCTGATTGGTTGCCGTCCTGCGTCAAGAGCGTTACGACAGTCAAAAGTTCAACCAGCTGAACCTCTGCGTTGCTAGCGTTATGAGCTTTGAAGCTTGAAACGCAGGAAAAGCTTGAAAAGTTGACGGAGCCAAAGCTCACAAAATACCGCCGCAGAGACCATTACGCTCCTCCAACGGCCTCAAACGTAGAGTTAACATGTAATCTAGACGCTGCATTTTTAACTATTTTTTTCTATTTTAAATGGTTTCTATTTGTAATTTCTATCTTTTTTAAAGCATTTTTTATTTATTTATAGCTTTATATCTAATGTTAGTGAACAGATAAAATAGTCAACCAGCTCAGATTAATATCTAAATATGCCAAAAATAATTTAATTTTGTAATTCTTGCAAAGAAAAAAAAAACAAGGTAAATACAGGAGAGAGAGAAAAGAAAATAAATAACAAAAACTAATTATGAAATGTGTTTTTAAAGTGTAAACACCTGGCAGCTCTGCAGCCGGTCCTGGTGCTGAGCCTGCAGCCGGTCCAGGGTGGCACGGAGCCGCTGCTTCTCCTCGGGGGGAACCATCGAGTCAGGCTGCTCCAGGAGGGAGCGAGCCGACTGGGTTACCTGCAGGAGCTGAGCCTGCTGAGCCTGGAGCTGCTGGAGCTCCGACTGGAAAGAAAATGAGTCGAGGATCAGAGGTTAAACCTGTGAGATGCAGGCTGAAACACAAAAGTGCAGCTCTTAACCTGCAGCATATCCGTGTGTGACACCACAGCGCCCTCTGGCTGTGAGAAAGGAGCATCCTGAACATCCAGAGGCGCTGCGATCCGATCGGGTTGATGAAAGGAGAAAGAGTTGAGCAGGGAGTCTATCTGGCTTTGGGTCTCCTGTAGGTCCTCCACTGCTTTCGCCTGGGGAGCAGAGAAAGAGAAAAGATGAAGCAAAAGTTGAACAGAATGAATAGAAATCAATCTGCGACTTTAGTGCAGCCAGGAAACCCAGTGTAGCATCAATCTGGACGTTTGGGTTCAGCTCTCACCCTCTGGGTGTTCTGCTGTTCGGTCTCGCTGATGGCCGTGTCCAGTTCTGACAGTGAAGTGTTCGCCGAGTCCGTCAGGGCGCCGTACTGCTCTTTCAGCCTCCCCAGCGCCGCCTGGAGGTTCGCTTTCTCCTCTGGGCTCAGGCTGTCTCCTTTCTCTGCCAGAAACTCCTCCACGGACCGGATGGCCTGAGCCACGCCTTCGGCTTTAGCCTGGAGGTCGCGCTGTACCTCCTGGAGCCGCAAAAAAAAAACAATCAATGCGTTCTCTCACATGAATTTACACTGATGGGACCAAAACAAGACGGTCGACGTAAGGATGGGTACCGTTCTGACAAACGGTAGTAAGCAGACCGAAAAGCAGCGCACGTTCCTGTGCTTTATTTCGGTAATGAGATGTCAAATAAATGTCTATCTTTGTGCAAAAAACTTCTAAAAGTTAGGGCTTTCGAAATAAACGCACCAACGCGGGTCGATTCATTTCTACAGTTAACTCTTCTTTTTTTTAAAGCAATTAATGCATGTACAGAATACCGCCCTGTTTATAATTCACCACCACATCGGCTCTCTTTCCTAACCAGCCAAACTGCAAATTGTTGTGCAGCAGCATGTGTTTGTGATCCTAAACGACATGTGAGTATATTATTATTGCCGTATTGGCTTTTGAATTTTCAGTCCGCTTCGGATGTCAGCTCACTTTGGGCGATGCAGAGTTTAAATGCTCCACATTTATTTCACTGAATAGCTTCAGTACATTTATTGGTGATATATAGCTGCGTTAAAAATACGAAATTATTCAGTCAAAGTGATGTTTTCCGGACTTAACCCTCTAGGCGCCAAAGTCACAATATTGTGACAAGCAACATCCGGAGATACGGAAGATTATTTAATTACTACTTTACACCAGGAGAATGCGGACACCTGTGACTTTAATCTTAGACACATTTTTTGGTGCGTTACCATGGGAACTTTTGGAGTAAATCAGCTTTTTAGTCAGCACCGCCAGTGGGGGACACGAGGTGCAGCTGCTGCGGTCACAGCATCGAGTGAGCGAGTTTTAGAAAGATAAAACTAATGATGTCCCCACCGGGACGTATTGGTTTATTCAGATTCTGAAAAGGAATATTTACCTCTGATCAAGATGTTCAGTTATCTAGAGAGCAAGAAAGTGAAGCTAAAATGTCGCGCAGCAGCAGACAGTTTTAAACGATGTAGAAAAGCAAAAATGTGTAAAAGTCATGCAATAGATTATTGCCAACGCCTGATGACGTCATAATATGCTAATTAGATTAATGATTTTGCTCCTATCACAAACTTTGGATCATACTGAAGATTTTTCTAATTTACAGTGTACCTTTATCTAAAATCATATTAAAGCTACAACATTTTGAACTAGATATATCAAAACTGAATATTTTGTATTAAAAACTGCCGCCTAAAGAGTTAAAGCTAACTGTTAGTGGAAGTAGCTGTGTGCATCTTCACAATAAGAGCGTTCATTTCCTGTTGTGATGAACCGGGGTTTTATCTTCTGAATGTTAACTCGTGGGAAAATGGTAGAAAATGGGGAAATTTGATTACTAAGTCTAAATTTAATTTAATTTATGTGACGTTTGACACAGACTCCTGCTATCCAAATGTTACGTTTATTCATATATTTTGCTTAGTTCTACATCCAGTTAATATTATTTTGCAAATGAGACCACACATACATTGTGAATGTGATTGTGGAGCTCGAAACAAAAATTCAATGTTTTTTTTCCTATATTTAATTAAAAAAAGAGCAGCTGCATCTAGATCGGTCCTTTATTTACACTGAAAATTGTAGATTTTGCCATATTTAGGAATGGTGATTAATTCAAAGCTACCCTGTGATTAATTAGATCAAAACGTTTAATAGTTTATTATTAAAAATAAAAATATAAGAGGGTTTTTGGATAAAGTTTTATGTTTTCCATTCTTTAAAGCACCGTTTATGCACTGGCACCAAAGTACCGGTTTGGTACCTGTATCGGATAAAACCTAATCGATACCCATCCCTAGGTCAACGAGAACTTTACCTTCAGTTTTCTCTGCTTCTCTCGCAGGGCGCTGACGTCACCCGACTCTGGTCCGGCTCTCTGATTGGCCAGCAGGCTTACCGCTCCGGCCAACCACGTGTTCAGACCTTCCAGCTTCTGAGAGCACTCGGCTTTCTGCTGCTGGACCATCTGAAAGACACGAAGCAGCGGAGAACCGCAGAGAACATCAGGAACCCTGAAATTACCGATCCGGCCAGCAGGGAGCGACACAGACACTTAAACGAGGCGCATTGTAACCGTTTCCTCGCTTATTCCGAACGTTTGCAGCTAAACCGAACTCGTATGAAGTTCACACTCGGCCAAGCTTTGAGCAGATTGTGTCCAGAAATCACACACACACACACACAACACAAAGAGAAATCAAACATTTGTTCATCTGCTGTTGTTCCTCCTCCTCTTCTTCCTCGGATTAAGAGCGAGGCAAGAGGAAGAACAGAAAAGCGCTGCGGCAAAGGAAAAACTTTTTGTTTTGGTAGTCGTTGCAAGCGATTTTCTTCTGTGGCGATCTGGAAGAGCAACGCAGACAGGTTAATACAACACACTGTGTGAAGAAGACGTGCAGCAGAGCAGAAAAATAACAAAAACAAAAGCTCACTACGTTAGCATCAGGAGTCAGAGGCGTTAGGGTGAGCAGCTGCAGCACTGACATCTTCAGGAACCCGGTCGTGTGAAGAACTGACAGAAAACAACCAGAACATCTTTGGAGGTTTGGAGACGTTTAGCTCCGTTAAAGTCTCCCTGTAGCATTCCGGTTAGAGGTCTGGACTTTGACTAGGCCACTGTAACAGCTCGATTCTATCTAGATCTGCCGTTTTATTTGGAATCATCTTCAGCCCAAATCTCCATACCTCCACCGCCGTGCTCTTTCTGATCTGCTGTGTTTGGTTTCCTCCATCATCTCCTCTTTCCTCTCATCTGTCCGGACTTGTCCTTCATTCAGATGAAGCCTCGCCAAGCTAATCAATTCAACCCACTTTTATTTATATAGCGCCAATTAACAATGTACGACTTAAAAACAAAAGTAATTTCAATACAATTATACAAACATTCCAATCAGTTAAAATTTTTCCATGTAAGGAATTTTTTCTGGTTTTAGAGACCAGAAACTTTCTCGTTCCTCCCTTCTAAACGTTCATGTCATGAACTCTAACCTGCTAACCTGTAGAGTCAGAGAAGGAGCGTTTTTAGCCACTTATCTGATCATTCCTCGCTCTGACCTTGAGGTAAACCTGCTGGGTTGTGGGGCGTCGCGTGGCGTATTGGTGTTTATACCCTGGAGCTTATTTTTAGTATTCATAACGTATTTTTTTTTTTTTTAGGAGGTTAAACACCTCATGTTTTAATTGATCATCTGTACAATGAGTTACATTTATGAAAACTGAAATGCAGCAGTTTTTTTGTCTCTTTCCTGCAACAAAACGTCAAAAATTAACTTAAATTAACTTAATCTGCTATGGATTTTAAAAGCAACAAGTTCAAATCTATCTTTGTTGCTCCTTTGTAATTAAGTTTACAAATTAAAATATCCATTCCAATGATTCAGTACATTTTTAACCAAAAGATTTACATGATTAATAATCACGCTTTGCTTAGTCTAGTTTGCACAACTTGCAGGTGTGTTTTAGCTCACAGGAAGTGGAAAGAAAAATGAACTAAAACCATCAGAAGACGACTGCTCTTTATCATTATGGTTACCAGACCATGCAACCCTGTTTTCAGCTCCGTAAAATTTATCGAAAATAAATGTATCTGTTGACGTAATAGTTTGGGGTTTTTATAATATAAAGCTTTGTTATTCTCTTAAAACTGCGGCTGTACCGCCTATGGCTCCGTCTGTCTCCCTGCCCTTGAAGCACATGCGCAGCAGTGGGAATCGGGTTCAGCCGTGGCTTAACACCGGAAAAGCCCAAACTGTCATGGCGAGCCAACAATGGAGCTCTAATGCTTAAAAGTGTTAAAATCGTACGGAACCATCTGTAATCCGAAACCCACAAGGTAGAACCTGCTTACAGTGGCAGGACGACGGTGACGCTCCGGTGCTGATGACCAAAAACAGGGACTCTGGATCCCTAAGCTAATTAGATCGTTAGCTGCTAACGTTAACCCCAACATTACGCTGACCGATCATCCTTTTTCACCTGGACTTGTCTGCTTTGCATGTTCAGTCTGGGGCTTTTAAAAAAATCGATATAAATCTCCTGGTTTTTATATTTATTGCAGCTTTTCTCTCATGTCACCAGCACCTGAATGGTGGCTGGTTCTGTTCAAAGCAGACAGCGTAGCGCTGCTGCCATCAACAAGACACCTAAGCATAGGTGAAAGGTCGCAACAATTGTGAAGGAGTGCAAATAGCTGGCTAATTTATTTCCATTTATGGCAGCAGCCCAATACCACGCAAAAACTATGAAAATGCTGAACAAACTGAGAGTTTATCCATTAAATTGAACATTTAATTACTTATATTGATATCTGTAACATTAACAGTAGTGATTGTGATTTTATTTCCCTCAGCACAACATGTGTCTACTATAACGTCAATGCTTTGTTTTATTATTAGTTCATAAATGTTGAATAAGCGATTATTTTAACTGTCAGTATTTTAGATGGCACATAATACTTAGAGAAAACGCTTCCAACTGGAAGCTAATGATGTATATATTTGAGCAGCTTCTGCGATAAGATGCAATTTAGGGGTAAACCGATTATTCAACTAATTGGCAAAATAAAAGACGATTAGTCGATTATCAAAATAATCGTTTATGGCAGGCCTAGTTTGGAGTAACCTGGGGTCCTTCAGGAGAAGTTTATATCCAGTTGAAATCAGCGTACATATAAAAGGAGTTAATGGGGCAACGAAAGTGCAGCCTCTGAATAAGAGGTTATCTGTCACCAATCTTTATTATGAATCACTAGCACTATTCCCCTGCTAGTTCGGAGTCTCGGAGGTGCTTTACTGTTTTCACCCAGGATGTTTTAACGGCTTTTGATCCAACGGACTTCTCTCCGTCTTTCTGTGCTATCCACTTTGGTCACAGAACCTTAAAAAAGGAAAAACAACCTGCTGGCGTTTCCACTGCTGGGAAGAGAGGCAGCTAAACGCTTTCCACTTCCTCACTTAAAAAGGGTCAAAATAGTTATATAATAGCAACTAACTACTGGTGGTGGACAATCAGGCAGACTGGTGTCAGTTAGGAGAAGGCTTTCTGCTGCAGGTAGGTTATGAAGCGCTCACATGTTCTCCAGGTTTAGATGTATGTAGGATGGGGGTTAGTGGATAAAATGTGATGATCTGAAAGCAGCTGAAAGACAACCTGCAGAGCCAACAGCAGCATCCCATTCATTTCCTTCCAAACCTCTCTCTCATTTGCACTTCTCCTCTCCCTGTCCTCCTCCTCTTCCTCTCTGCGCCGCCTCTCCTCCTCCTCCCTGCCCCGCTGAGCCGCCAAGGCGTCGGCCCGGGCCTGAGCTCGGCCCGACGCTCGGTGGTAGGCCGACTGCAGCCGCTGGAGCTGCCCCAGAAGCTGCCTGCTCTGCTCGGGGGCCAGGTCCGGGGCGCGCTCAGAGATGAATAGCTGGACGTCCGAGACCAGACCGCCGACTTCGCCGGAGCGAGACGACAACGAAGACTGGAGCTGCTGCAGGTGGAGAGACGGGAAAACCACAAAAGTTAACTCAGGAGCGTTTGCGAACGATAGCTTTTAAGAAAACAAGTTGAACAAAATACCTAGATGGGGCATAACATTACGACCACTAGACAAATATTGCCAGACTGGATGTACCCAAATCAACACAGTCAACTTGTTGTGGTCCTAGAACCTTTCCTGAATAAATTTGGTTTTGTGGCAGAGGTCTAGCGTCTGCATATCCAGTCCTCCAGTCCTATTATCCTGCAGCTTTTGGAAGCATCCCTGCCCCAAAACACCTGAATCTAGGGCCTTACAATATGACCTCGAATCTACTTTGTGATATAATCTAAAGCAGAGGTCGCCGGCACCAAGGCGCTCTCAGAGACAGCTTGAGGTTCCCTCTGGACATTTGTTCTAACAGTACCAAAAAATATAAATGCACTGAGAGATTAGTAGAAATGAAGTGTTGCATGTTGACATTCATCTATTTCCTGTCTTAAAGCACTATTAATATTTGTTAGCAATTAACATGTGATCAGAAATATCGACATAGAATTATTGTTGTTATTGTATAACTAAAGATAAACCACACAACTATTCAAAAGTGTGTAATCTATGGGTAGCCCCTCGTATTAGTCAGCACCCTTTCAGCAGCTCTCCCCTGAGCCCTGATATAAAGCATGTGCGGTAATATGCAATGCGGCATATTCTTTATATATATATATTAGGGATTCACCGAAAATTCAGTCACAGAATATTTTGGGCCGAAAACGACCCAAAAGTGCATTTTCGGTTTTCGGCCGAAAGACCTAAATCACCGAAACGACACAGCCGAAACTTTATTAATTTAACTTATGTTGTGCATTGTTGTTATCTTCATAGTTTTGTAACTGATTTATTGCAATGCCTTGATTTTAGGGAGGTTAGTTTACATCATAGCCATAAATTCTATGGTTCTAATAATTGACAATCATTTCTTTCGGTGTTTCGGCCTTAGTTTTCTTCATTTTCGGTTTTGGCCAAGAGTTTTCATTTCGGTGCATCCCTTATATATATATATATATATATATATATATATATATATATATATATATATATATATGTGTGTCAAAATGACTGCTTATGAAAATTCTCTTTCTAGGCACACTGCAGCAGAACAACCTCCAAATTGTTCTTTATATGGCATTCTAAACATTTATTGTGAAAAATGTTTAGAAATATCTTAGTCTTTCTCCATTTTCAAAACATAAATAAGGATAAAGATATTTTAAATAAAGTAAAAGCTAAATATCATGAACATTTTTTTTAAATAGTCTTCTTTCCTGGATTCTTATTTATACATTTAATATCTCATAAAAAGAAACCAGCATGTATTTGAATTTAAAATGCTTAGAGTTCAAAACGTTTCTTTTCCATTAAATGAAAAACTTCACATTTTTGATGACATCAAAATGCATAATCGCGGTATCGTCAATAATTTCTACCCTATATCTTTTATATTGCCCACTTACCACCTGAATCCAAGGAACAGCCTTTGTGCAAAGCGAAGTTAGTTTTAAGTTGGATATATTTCAGGGACATTCGCTTCATTAAAGCGGAGACTCCCTCCCTCCCTCCAACCAATGTCTCACAGAGACCTGCGCTGATGGATGCCGAAGGTTCGCTCCTGAAGGTGGTGGTTTTGGTTACGGAAAAAATTTATTTGTAACAATAACTAATAACTTTTTTAATGTAAGAAGCCCAACACTACCCATGATGCACTCTGCTGTCCTGTATCTCCCAGGTTAGCAGTACATTATACCTAAGAGTTGCAGTTTTGCTGACATTCTGAAGCAATCTTAGACCCATAAAAAATTGGATGATTTTTTCCCAACGTTCTTCTAACGCATTACCCCACCTGGTCATAATGATATGCCTAATCAGAGTTGCACGATAATCACTGCAAACATGTCAAAAATCTAAACTAGCCAAAGCTTTATGCACTTTGGCAGTTTTCTGTCATATTTCCTGTTTTTCTGGGATCACCTCGCACAGATCCAGCTGCTGTGCGAGCTCGATCTGGCCGTCCCCTTCCTCTGCGGTCGCCTCCTTTTTGTCCATCTGAGCCTCCGTCTCACTCAACCACGACAGCAGCCTGTCCACGTGTCGTTCCAGGGACTTCTGCTCAGCCGCTACTGCCTCCTGGAAGAGGGAAACCCGACTGCTGAGCATCCCCGCCTCGCCTGTCGCCTCCGCCAACCCTTCCCAACCGCCTCTTACCTTGCACGAGTCCCTCTGGTGCCGCAGACGTTGCAGGACGCTCTCGGAGAGCGCCCGGGCGGCCTCGTAGCCTCGGGCTAAGCTCCGCCCATCTTTCTCCAAGGCCAGCAGCAGCTGCGGAGGAACGCCGGTGGGTCTGGGCTTCGACAGCCGCCCTGCAGCTTCAACTTCTTTGCTGATCTCAGGCTCCAGCTCTGAGAGTTCAAGGTCCAGCGCCTGGTAAGAGGATCAGAGAAGGAAAACAATCGTTTGATTCATTCTGTTGGGGTTTATAGTGTCTAAACCGCTTGTCTAACTGTGGGAACCGAGTGAAATAAGCTTCACCTCAGTGCGGCTGATGATGGCATCTAGCGTGACGAGGCTGCGGGCCACAGGCTGCTGCTGCTGCTTTAGTTGCACTTCTACGTGTCGGACCATGGAGAGCAAGGCTACGATTCGCTGGTCACGTTCAAGGCATTCCTGACGCATTAATGATGACTGTAGGAAGACGGACGTTTAAATTTCTACATCCAAAGATATTTATATCCGTAGGTGAATATAAAACATGCTCTACATACCTTGCTTCCTGCCGATATTGCTTCCTCTTCTTTCAGCACACTTTCCTGGACTTTTCCCTCTCTTTCTAAGCTGCGAGCCTCCTTAGTCACTTTGGTTGATTCAGATTCAACTGAAGCATCTTTACATAAATCTGTAACCTCTGGAGAGTCCAGATGTTGCTGCAGGTTTGTCGAAGGTTCAGGAAGATCGTCGCTTCCAGCTTCAGGTGGCTGCAGGCTTTTCTTCCTTTTGTGTTTTCCAGAACGTTTTTCAGGAGCGGCAGGTTGAGCCGAGGGCTTCCCGTCCTGTTTGTTGGAAACCTCCTGAGATAAATCTGCAGAGCTGCTAAGTTTTGACTGTGATCCTTCTGCTGGTTGTTCGTTGAGATTTTGAAGATTTTTGGCTCTTTGAGGGTCCTCCTGATTGGCTTTACAAACATCTGAAGTCCTGGCAGCATCCAAAAAGGACTGATCACCAGGATCAACGCCCACCTTCAGGTCCTCAGAGAACAATCCGCTTGCTAGCTGTTGCTTTGCACCTGATTTTGAGCTAATATCTGTTTCTTTCGGGCCAGAATGCATTTTTTCTTCTGAGGTTACCCGACATTCGGTTGATTTTAGACTCTTGGTGTCATCATCGCCCACCTTCCCGTCTCCAGCCAAAGCTGTGCCCCATGACTCAGTTTCTGCAGCTGATTTTGTGGCATATTTTGGATCTTTCAGATCTGTGGGTGCCTTCTCCATCTCAGGCTGATCTCCTGCTGGTTTTAGACTTTTGAGCTTCTTGCTCCTCTTGCTTCTTTTACCTCTAGAGACTGACGGAGGAGCCTCTGCATCTTTCTGTTCAGCCCAGATCTTTTGTCTTTCACCTGAAGATGTGTCTGCAGGTTTACCTTCCAGGTTCTCTTGAACTGCAGGCATATCTTCAGGTGTTCCCTCCGGCTCAGCGGGGTCCTTTTGGACAGGTACTTGGTCTTTACGGTCTTTCAGTAAACTTTCACCTTCTCCAGCTGCTGTTGTAGCTCTTCTCTGTTTCTTCCTCGCCTCCTTCTGCCTCAGCGTGTCCAGCTCTCGAGACGCCTGTGTTTCACTCACTCCTTTCTCGAACACCTTCTTTAGGATGCTCTCTTTAGCTTTCAGTACCAAGGCAGCTTTTTCCTCCTCCTTAAGAGTAGTTTTCTTGAGCAATTCTGCTTCCTTGCTTTTCTGCACCTTCTGACTGCTCTCTGGTTCTTCAGGTAGTTTAGCCAACAGATCTTCCTCCACAGATTTCCTTTTCAACTCTTCCTGCTCAGAAACCCCATTTCGAGTCTTCACTGATGCCGTTTTCTCTGCATCTTCCTTTACCTCATTGCTTAGTTCGAGAGAAATATCCTTCTGTTCCCCTTCAACAAAAACCTTTTCAGTCTCAATTCTCCCATCAAATTTGTTTTCTTCAAGCTGGGGAATCTCTAAGATTTCTTTCTCTGTTTTTTTTGTTTTTTTTCCAGCTGAAATCCTCCTAGATTCCTTCTCCTTTACGTCAACCTCCTGCAGAGTCCAATCCGATATCGTCCTGGCTGAATCCTCTTCCAGTTTCAGCTCAACCGAAACCGTTTCAGTCTCAACTTCTCCTTCGTTACGTCCCATGCTCTCTCCAGAGTGAGGGGCAGCAGCAGAGGGAAGATCGAGAGCAACCGGGGGCATTTTTAGGGTTTCTGCTCCGATCTGAGCAGTTTGAGACAAAATGGTCATCTCCGGTTCTGATCGTTTTGCAATCGAAACCTTCTTCGCGGATTGCACGTCCTCTTCCTCCACCCTTTCGAACAACTCGTTCGTATCAGCCACATCATTCAGCATCAGAGAGTTTGGTTGAGGAGAAACAACTTCTTCCTGTTCAACTAAAATGTCTTCAGTTTTAACTCTCCCTTCAGTACTTCCCATGCTCTCCCCAGAGTGAGGCTCGGCAGCCGCCGGAACGCCTTTAGAGTCATACTTCTGTAGATCATCTTTACATAAATCATCAACAGTTTGTTCCTTTATCTCAGTTTCTTCGATAGGTTTAGCCATCAATGTCTTCATGGATTCTACGTCCTCTTCCTCCTCCCTTTCCACCACTTCCATCTTCTCAGCTAACATTTCAGTCAAATTCTTCTCCATCTGACAGCTTGGTTGAGGAGAAACAACCTCTTCCTTCTCAGGTTCACCTAAAACCTTTTCGGTTTTAACTTTCCCTTCAGTCTTTCCCATGCTCTCTCCAGAGGGAGCAACCTTGGGCATCTCTGATGGGCGCTTTAGCTCTGCTTTGTCAATTTGTTCTGCCTTTAAAGTCGTCTTCATTGATTCCCCGTCCAATCCCATCAATATTTTTGCATCTCCTTTCTTACCAGCCAACAACATTGCAGTACTATCCTTCTCCATCTGAGAACTTGGTTGAGGAACAACCTCTTTCTTCTCCGGCATCTCTGGAGGTTTTCCTTCTTTTAGAGATGGGCGCTTTATCTCTGCTTCGTCAATCTCTTCTGCCATCGAAATCGTCTTAATTGATTCAACGTCCTCTTCCTCCCCCTTTTTCACAAATCCTTTCTTATTAGCCGATATCATATCAGTAGACTCCATCCGAGAGCTTAATTGAAGAGAAAAAAACTCTTCTTGCTCTGGTTCACCTAAAACTTCTTCAGTTTCAACTTTCCCTTCAAATATTCCCATGTTCTCACCAGAGGGACCTGGGGGTTTTCTATATTTTAGAGATTGGTGATTCATCTCTGTTTTGTCAGCTTGTTCTTCCTTCAAAGTCTTCTTTAATCCCCAGTCCTCGTCCACCCCCATTTTCACATCTCCTTTCTTACCAGCCAACATCATTTCAGAAGCAACCTTCTCCATCTCCATCTGAGAGCTTGGTGGAGGAGAAACATCCTCTTTCTCCTCCGATTGACCTAAAACCTCTTCAGTTTCAACTTTCTCGTCAGTCCTTTTCATGCTCTCTTCAGAAAGAGCAACCTGGGGCATCTCTGATGGGTTTTTTATCTCTGCTTCAACAGTCTCTTCTGCTGTCAAAGTCTTCTTCATTGATTCTTCGTCCTCTTCCTTTCCCATTTTTAAATCTCCTTTCTTACCAGCCAAAATCATTGCAGTAGCATCCTTCTTCTCCATTAGAGAGCTTAGTTGAGGAGCAACAACCTCTTCCTTCTGTTCTTCACCTGAAACTTCTTCAGTCTTGAGTTTCACAGTGAGGGTGGAATGGTCAGCAGCAGATGGAAGTTTAGATTCGGATTCCTGGACACTTTCATCAAATGGGATAACTATTGTGTCTAAAGAAGAATCTTGTGGGATGTCTGTAATTTCTGGACCGGTTTGATCAGGTTGAGATTCCTGTTTAATCTCTGAAAGATAGGTTTCCGTTTCTGCCTCTTTGCCCTTTATCTTCTTTTTACTCTTCCTCTTCTTTTTGCTTTTGTTGTCAGAATCTTTACTTAAGGAAGACGTCACATCAAAGGTGGCTTTGACCTCCGAAGGTTTAAGCTCCTCAGTGCCTCCTACAGTGCCCTCATCAACTGGTCCTAACCCTGTGTCCTGACCTTTCTCTGGCTCCTTGACATCCTCTTTCTGTGACTCTTCATCGGGATCGATGAGCGTCTGAGCGGATTTTTCAACGGGGACTCCAGTTAAGTTCCCTTCATTCTCCATCCTGTCACTGGTGTCTTCTTGAGGCATTATCTCCTGAATGGCTTGCTGGATTCTTTTCTCAACATTAGAAGCAAACTTTGCCAACAAATCCATGGACTGCTCAGGCTCTGGTTCTTCTAGTCTTCTTGTTCTGAATGTCTCATCATATTCTTGCGTAGCGTCTAAACCTATTTCAGAAGATGGTGTACCAATGTCTGAACTTGAACCAGAGCGATCAACTTTGAAGTTTTCCTTTAGAGCCTCCTGGATCTCCAAAGCCAGGTCTCTGGTTACCAGACGTAAAGAGATGGCGTCGCTAAGATCCGGGACTCGCCGTCCGGTTGCTGGATCAACCAAACCTCCTTCGACAAATTGATTGATGGCGAATTCTCTGACCATATCATCACCCACTAATCCTCTGGCAGCAGCTTCAGGTAGCGTAAGCCTCTCTCCGGTGCTGATATCAATGATCCCACCAGTTTCAGCCTGGCTTTGGAGAAGCCTCAGAGCTGGGACCGGGTCCACCCGCTTCAAAGCAACAGCCTCAGGAAGGGTCAAGATCTCTGAGGTTTGCTCATCCTGAACTCCCTGGAATGTCTTCACCTCCAGGAAGCGTTTGCCCGTTCTGATATCGATCTTGCCCTGACTCACTAGCTCGGAATAAGGCACAATCCGCACCGTTTTGGGATCAACGGTTCCTTGTGTCACCGCGGGAGAAGCCATGACTTCAGATGCTATGTCCTCATCTAGAAGACCCTTTGACACGGCCTCCGTCAGGGTCAGCTTAGCTCCAGTATCTGGGTCTAAAATAGCTCCCGTTGTTGCCTGGAGAGCAACTGCTTCCGGGTTGCTTGAAGCACTGACTTTTCCTCGATAGATCCACTCCAGTTCCTCGAGCCCTTGAGCAATTGAACGATCCACCAGTCCTCTGTCTACAGCTTCAGAGACAGAGAGTCTCAATCCTGAAGCATGGTGGATTATTCCACCTTCAGCCACCTGCCTCGCCAACACCTGATAAACCTCATCAGATTTAATTAACCCTCTCTTAACCGCTTGTTCTAAGGGAACCACAGACTTGGTCTCCGGGTCGACAACGCCCTCCATCTGGAGCTGTAACCTGGCTTTTATGAGGCTTGTCGTGGAGTCTATATTCTTTCCTCTGAAAGCTTTTTCAAGTGCGAGCAGTTCCTCTCTCTGTCCTTCATCAATGAGACCCATGTTTGCTGCCAAAGTGACAGAGACTTTCTTGTCTCTGCGCAAGTCGACGATCCCTCCGTATGCAACCTGGGCTTCCAGAAGTCGAGCAGCAGTATTGGGGTCAATGAGCCCGGCTTGAGCTGCCTCCCTCACCCCGCAGATCTGACTTTTCTCTGCGTTCACAACACCTGCCAGGGTTTTGTCCGACTTCAGGACGCTCCACATCAGGTCTTCATCTAGTAAACCCTCCTGCATGACTTCGTCCAAGCTCAGCGACTCCCCACTGGTGGCATCCAGGAATCCCCCAAACAGGCCTGCCTCAGCCATTAATTTAACCGCCGTGTGGCCGGGAAGGACGCCTTGGGCTACGGCTTCATCCGGCAGCAGCTTCTCTCCTTCTTCTGTTATCAGACCTCCCTGTTTGAGCTGGAGGACCAACCTCTCCAACTCCACATCCTCCTGTGGCTCTACCATCAATGGTTTAACGTCTTCTGATCGCTGGAAGTCACCTTCTGTTTCACACTCACTTTGTTGCATCCTAGCTAAATCAGTTGGGGAAACTTTAGTCTCTTGAAATTCTTCAGGCTCTGTCAGACTTAAATCATAATTTTCTTTGACTCCTGGCATTGTTTCACTTATAATATCTTCCTCCGATTCAGAAGATGTCTTTGCGATAGCATGTTTAACCTCCTGATGTCGCGGTTTGGTTTCATCCACGACCTTGCCTCTGCTTGTTATCACTTCTTCCTTGTGACGCTTCGCTGAAAACATCTTGCTCTCTAAACTTTCTTCCTTTTCTTCACTTGACTCTCCTGCAGCCAAGCCAGCGGCTTTGACCATCAGCGAGAGATCTAGGTCGAGGAGCACCAACCGTTTTCCCGAATGTGCATCCACGTAGCTGTGCGTCATGAGGTGAAAGAGGAGCTTGTGGTTGGCTTGATCTTCATCAGTTGGTGAAACCTCCCAAACGGCGGCCGTAGGGCATGACAGAGGCGGAGGAGAGGAGCTGGACTCCCAGCTCAGGTGGTTTAGAGACGGAGTACCGGACTGGTTCATGCCGTAGAGAACATCTGGTATATGAATGTCTCTGAGACATCTAATGACATCAGGTTCAAGGCCTTCTTTTGCCACCTTGTTGAGGGGCAACACCTGCAGGGTTTCTGGACTGTACAGCCCTCCAATAGCATGTCTCTGTCTTAAGATGTTTCTTGCCAGATCTCCTGATATCACCCCTTGTTGAAGCGCCTCAGCAACTGGCATAAGTTCTCCGGACTCTGGCCAAAGGAGTCCTGTAAAACTCCAAAGAGACTCGAGAACCAGCAGGGCCAAACGAGGGGAGAGAAGGTCCCTTCGAATGCTCTCCTCTAAATCCAGGCGTTCCCCGTTGATCGGGTCAATAACTCCTCCGTTCTGCAGTTGTCGTGCTAACATGGCGCAAGCTAAATCCTGGTCCATTAGCCCGTGACGAACGGCCTCAGCGACAGTCAGCCTGTGACCAGAACGTGGGTCGCTAATTCCCCCGGCAAAGAGCTGTGCCTCGAGAAGCCTCACGGTCACCGCCCGGTCGATCAGGCCCTCCTGGACGGCGCGAAAGATGCCAACTCTTCTTCCAGAACGGAGGCAAACGGTTCCTCCGGGCTGCTGCTTGACAGGAAGGAGGAGGAGACCTGAGTCGTTGTCAGGAATACAACGTAGCTTCAGCTCCTCTAAGCTGACCTTTTCAGCTGTGTTTGGATCAATCAGCTCCTTGTGCTGGAGCCTAGAATGAAGTTTGTACAAAATCCTTGGAGACAAAAGTCTCATATCCTCTGCCTGCTCTAAGCTCATCGTTCCCCCACATGAATCTCTGAGTCCACCGCTGTTCATCTGGAGTTCGAGAACACGAAGTCCCACCTCTTCTCTGATCAACCCAGACTCCATAGCTACCACTACGGGCAAAAGTCTTTGGTCATCTGCAGACTCCCTGAACAACTCCACGGCTCTCTCAAGTTCAGCCAGTGACTGACGGGTGTGAGTGTCAATGAGACATAGAGTTAGACCTCGGTCCAACGAATAAAGCTCAGATGAGTCTGGTCGAACGAGTCCACCCAGGACCAGCTGGGTCTCCAGCAGAACGCGGCCGGTCTCCTGGTCGACGAGACCACGCAGGGCCGCTTCAAACACCGGGAAGGTTTCCACTGTTCCCAGGTCGATCACTCCGGCAATGGCGGCTCGGTTCTGCAAAGTGAAAAGAAGCATATGTTCAGTTCAGAACATTTAAAAAACAATGCGCTACAGAACTAAGAGCTACTACTGCTATACTGTTATTGTGTTAGAATATATTAATTAAATATGAAAGAATAAGGGAAATTAACCACCACCACCTGCCACTAATGCACATACAATTCTACTGAGTTTAAAATCTGTTATATTAAACAGTTTAGTAGAACCTTAATCTAAAACCAGCACCAAGCATGCAAGAAGCAAACTGCACCAAGAAATGCAGAAAAAGTTGTAGAGACAGTTCAAGTAGTCTTACATCAACCAGTCATGGGCATGAAGGACATTAATTCTGGACCTTGATGATTTATTTGAGCTGTTGCTTTGACACAATGTTAGAATATTCAGTTTTGTCAAAGTTTCAGTCATGGAAGAGGAGTTTCTTTCTTGGTTTGCAACCTCTCAGCCAATGGGGAATACAAAACGGGCTTAACCGTGAACATAATTGGTTTGGTTCTGATCACTTGTCGATGGTTAATGGTTTGGGATCGCACCGCTGAAACAGCGACACAAACAAACAGGACAATGAATCCCAAACAGTAGGCTAGCATTAGGCTTCTGAAATGGCAAAGACCTTCGACCTTTCTGAAAATGTGTGCAAACAAGGACGGCCCAACGTTTTATGGCAATAACAATGAATGAATATATTTTTTAATTAATAAGAAATTTTATTTAATACAAACATAATTTAAATTGACTGAAACCAACAGTTTAACAAAAAATAAATGTAATTATTTAATATAATTTTACATTTTATTTTTAAAAATATTCCTAAAAATCCCCTCCCTGGCTGCCACCTTATCGCGGTGGAGGGGTTTGAGTGTCCCAATGATCCTGGGAGCTATGTTGTCTGGGGCTTTATGCCCCTGGTAGGGTCACCCATGGCAAACTGGTCCTAGGTGAGGGATCAGACAAAGCGCAGCCCGACGACCCCTATGATGAATAAAATATATGGATCTAGTGTTCCCTCGCCCGGACGCGGGTCACCGGGGCCCCACTCTGGAGCCAGGCCTGGAGGTGGGGCACGTTGGCGAGCGCCTGGTGGCCGGGCCTTTTTCCATGGGGCCCGGCCGGGCTTAGCCCGAAGAGGAAACATGGGCCCCCCTTCCCATGAGCTCACCACCTGTGGGAGGGGCCATAGGGGTCGGGTGCCGTGCAAGACGGGCGGTGGCCGAAGGCGGGGACCTTGGCGGTCCGATCCTCGGCTGCAGAAGCTGGCTCTTGGGACGTGGAACGTCACCTCTCTGGTGGGGAAGGAGCCGGAGCTGGTGTGCGAGGCTGAGAGGTTCCGACTGGACATCGTCGGCCTTGCCTCGACGCATGGCTCTGGCTCTGGAACCCGTCTCCTCGAGAGGGGTTGGACTCTCTTCCACTCTGGAGTTGCTCCCGGTGAGAGGCGCCGAGCTGGGGTGGGCATACTTGTTGCCCCCCATCTCGGCGCCTGTACGTTGGGGTTTACCCCGGTGAGTGAGAGGGTAGCCTCCCTCCGCCTACGGGTGGGGGGACGGGTGCTGACTATTGTTTGTGCTTATGCACCGAACAGTAGATCAGACTACCCACCCTTCTTGGAGTCCTTGGAGGGGGTGCTGGAGAGTGCTCCTTCTGGAGACTCCCTCATTCTCCTGGGAGACTTCAACGCTCACGTTGGCAATGACAGTGAGACCTGGAGAGGCGTGGTTGGGCGGTATGGCCCCCCCGATCTGAACCCGAGCGGTGTTTTGTTGTTGGACTTCTGTGCTCGTCATGGATTGTCCATAACGAACACCATGTTCAAGCATAAGGGTGTTCATGTGTGCACTTGGCACCAGGACACCCTAGGCCGCGGCTCGATGATCGACCTGGTTGTCGTTTCATCTGACCTGCGGCCGCATGTTTTGGACACTCGGGTGAAGAGAGGGGCGGAGCTATCCACCGACCACTACCTGGTGGTGAGTTGGCTCCGGTGGTGGGGGAAGACGCCGGACAGACCTGGTAGGCCCAAACGTGTTGTGAGGGTCTGCTGGGAACGTCTGGCGGAGTCTCCTGTCAGAAGGGGTTTCAACTCTCACCTCCGACAGGACTTCAAACACGTCCCGGGGGAGGCGGGGGACATTGAGTCCGAATGGGCCATGTTCCGTGCCTCCATTGTCGAAGCGGCTGACCGTAGTTGTGGCCGCAAGGTAGTTGGTGCCTGTCGTGGCGGCAACCCTCGAACCCGCTGGTGGACACCGGCGGTGAGGGATGCTGTCAAGCTGAAGAAGGAGTCCTATCGGGCCTTCTTGGCCTGTGGGACTCCGGAAGCAGCTGATAGGTACCGGCAGGCCAAGCGGAGTGCGGCTCGGATGGTCGCTGAGGCAAAAACTCGGGCGTGGGAGGAGTTTGGAGAGACCATGGAGAACGACTTCCGTATGGCTTCGAAGCGATTCTGGTCCACCATCCGGCGTCTCAGGGGGGGGAAGCGGTCTGCCGCCAACACTGTTTACAGTGGGGGCGGTGTGCTGCTGACCTCAACGCGGGACGTTTTGGGTCGGTGGATGGAATACTTCGAAGACCTCCTCAATCCCACCGACACGCCTTCCTGTTTGGAAGCAGAGTCTGGGGACTCTGGGACGGACTCTCCAATCTCTGGGGCTGAAGTCGCCGAGGTTGTTAAAAAGCTCCTCGGTGGTAAGGCTCCGGGGGTGGATGAGATTCGGCCGGAGTTCCTCAAGGCTCTGGATGTTGTTGGGCTGTGTTGGTTGACGCGGCTCTGCAATATTGCGTGGACATCGGGGGCAGTTCCCTTGGATTGGCAGACCGGGGTGGTGGTCCCCCTCTTTAAAAAGGGGGACCACAGAGTGTGTTCCAACTACAGGGGGATCACACTTCTGAGCCTCCCTGGTAAGGTCTATTCAGGGGTTCTGGAGAGGAGGGTACGACGGATAGTCGAACCTCGGATCCAGGAGGAACAATGCGGTTTTCGTCCTGGCCGTGGAACACTGGACCAGCTCTACACCCTCGGCAGGGTCCTGGAGGGTGCGTGGGAGTTCGCCCAACCAGTCTACATGTGCTTTGTGGACTTGGAGAAGGCGTTCGACCGTGTCCCTCGGGGTGTCCTGTGGGGGGTACTCCGGGAGTATGGGGTACCAGGCCCTCTGATACGGGCTGTTAGGTCCCTATATGACCGGTGTCAGAGTCTGGTTCGCATTGCCGGCAGTAAGTCGGACTCGTTTCCAGTGAGAGTTGGACTCCGCCAAGGTTGCCCTTTATCACCGATCCTGTTCATAACGTTTATGGACAGGATTTCTAGGTGCAGCCAAGGTGTTGAGGGGATCCGTTTTGGTGACCTCAGGATCGGGTCTCTGCTTTTCGCAGATGATGTGGTCTTGTTGGCTTCGTCTGAACGTGATCTACAGCTCTCGTTGGAGCGGTTCGCAGCCGAGTGTGAAGCGGCTGGGATGAGGATCAGCACCTCCAAATCCGAGACCATGGTCTTGAGTCGGAAAAGGGTAGGGTGCTCTCTTCGGGTTGGGGATGAGGTCCTTCCTCAAGTGGAGGAGTTTAGGTATCTGGGGGTCTTGTTCACGAATGAGGGAAAAATGGAGCGGGAGATCGATGGACGGATTGGTAGGGCGTCTGCAGTCATGCGGGCGCTGTACCGGTCTGTCGTGGTGAAGAGAGAGCTGAGTCGAAAGGCGAAGCTCTCGATTTACCGGTCGATCTACGTTCCTACCCTCATCTATGGTCACGAACGCTGGGTGGTGACCGAAAGAACGAGATCGCGGATACAGGCGGCTGAAATGAGTTTCCTCCGTAGGGTGGCTGGGCTCTCCCTTAGAGATAGGGTGAGAAGCTCGGTCATCCGGAGGGAGCTCAGAGTAGAGCCGCTGCTCCTCCACATCGAGAGGAGCCAGTTGAGGTGGCTCGGGCATCTAGTCAGGATGCCTCCTGGACGCCTCCCTGGTGAGGTGTTCCGGGCATGTCCCACCGGGAGGAGACCCAGGGGAAGACCCAGGACCCGTTGGAGAGATTATGTCTCCCAGCTGGCCTGGGAACGCCTCGGGATTCCTCCCGAGGAGCTGGCCCAAGTGGCCGGGGAGAGGCAAGTCTGGGTCTCCTTGCTTAGGCTACTGCCCCCGCGACCCGACCCCGGATAAGCGGAGGAAGATGGATGGATGGATGGATGGATGGATGGATTCCTAAAAATGAAATCAATTTAAAAATGATTTAAACAAGGACGGCAATTTGATAAAAAGTTGAATACAATTTTTAGAATATTTAACTTATAAGACTTAAATTATACTTAAAGCATTAAATAAAAAATTTTATTTAAAAAAAATATTATAATCAGGAATATATTTCAAATAAATTACTTATTTAATTATAACATATTAAATAAATTTAATAAAACAATAATAATAAAATAATAATAAATTTTTTATTAAAGTTAAATTTACTTTTTAAAATACTACTCTGATTCTCAAGCAAAGTTTTATTACGTTTATTAAGTTTTGTTTTTATATAATGCGTGTTTATTTTCAATATTTATAGGAGACCCCAGATAGTTTGGAAGCCCTATGCAGCGGCTTAGCTTTGCTTCTTTGTAAAAGGGTTAAAATCAATTTTGTCATGGGGAGAAACTGAGCGATTTATGAAAAATACTTAAATTCTGGCACAAAGAGCATCTCTAAAAGATGACATAAGCACACACTGATGGCTACAAAAATTGTGTGGTTCAGGTGCACCTTCCTAACAGTCAGGATGTAGGAACATATCTGCGTGTATGTATGATTTTGAATCTTGAAATCGGACCTTGAGACCCAGTTCATATTGAAATACGGGATTAAAAGACAAGAATTAATGTGACACTCAAGCCCATGAGGGGAAGTAAACCGTAAAAGTAAGCAGAGACATACAAGTAAGCAGAGAGAGAGATTAAAGTTGAGTTTAAACCAACAGGCAAACAGTAAGAAAGAAAGCGAGCACTACTTACCGTAGGGGCTGGTCTAGTTGCGGCTCGGCAGAGCGAGTCGCGACGGCCGAGAAGCCGATTGTTAGCGTTCTGCATGTTAGATCTTCAACCCTGAAATGACCCTGAGCTGATGTAACCGCCGCCAACACCAGGCTCACGCCACGGTGAGAGCGTAAATATCTGAGCTGCTCACTGAACTGATCTCTACACTTTCTCCTCAGTTTCCCCAATATTTCCATCTGATCCACGGATTGTGACGTCCACATTTCTCCTCTGGCAGCTGTTAGTGAGTTTCAAGCACAAACGCTGATTTAAAGTATCACACGTTAACAGAAGGCATTAGAACAAACGGAAACACACACACACACACACACATAGACTCTTGTGATCTGGACACAACATGCTCAAATGGTGAAGTGAGTATTTTTGGATGTTCCCTTGCACAGCTGGCCTTTAGGTGCACCGACTTTCTGCAGGAACTGTTTGTGAAAACGACCCAGGAAGTAAAATCTCACACGCATTCGGTCCCATTTTGACTGCAAACACCAGGAGGCGAACACTTTCACAGCTTGGGAGACGTACGTGGGACAAACGGAGGCGGGAAATGGAATACAGAGCCCTGATTTTATGCAGCTCTTCTACTGCAACACAAACGGTGGTGAAGGTGCGTCTACTTTGATGCATCGACCTTCTAAGGATGCATCGCTCTGCTGCTTTTGTAACCGCTAGCATGAATGGAGCACCACGGAGGCCTTGGATGTTAGCCGCTCAGCGCGTGTTTGTTTTCTGATGATGATGATGATGACAAAAACAAGCAGTTATTGAATGATTTGCAGGTTTCTCATGATGTGAGGATCAATGACGCCATGCAGAGACGCGGTTCAGACTCCATCATCCAGAAAATCTTCAAATTTAATCCCGTCTGAGCAAACAAGGCCCAACAGGTAGCTGTAAACCCTTGGATCGAGTCTGAACAGCATCTGAGATGCTTGTTAAACCAAATGAAATCAATGGTGGCGATATTTTCTTTGTGAACACACAACATGCTGATGCAAACACACACACACACAGACACACTCTTGCCGATCCACAAACTCGACATTAGCTTGCAAGCGTGTTGAGAACTCAAAGCCACGCCTTTCTCTTAAATCCCTCCTGAAATAGTCAAAGGTTTCGTCATAAATCCGACCCGCCTCGTTTTCCAGCCCAGCTACCTTTCTCTCCTCCTCTTGCGCCAGCTGTTGCTCCAGCTGCTGCAGCTGTTGGGTGGAGCTGTCCAGGAGCTGGTTGTAGGTGGCCGTCAGCTCTTCCAGCTGAGCCTCCACCTGAGCGCGCTCCTCCGGGGACAACCTGGAGAAGAAGCAAAGAGTAGTGAGTAGGGATGTCATGGTTACGGATGCAGCTGGAAATCACAGTAAAAATGTTGACAATACTTTTGTTTTTAAAACAAGAAAAATTATCTATGTGGATTACTACGTCAGCGGTGGAGGCATGGTGAGCCTTACCAGCCATCGTCTCATCTGCTGAAGTTTGTAGTTTACAACTAAAACTTTATCTAAGCTGAAACGATGGCCAACGAACGGCAGCGTTCAGGAGATACATCAGGCCTCAAACAAGACAAAGCCGGAAGGATGGGCCTATTTTGGGTATTTTAAGAATATCAGCTATCCCGTTTTGCAGAACGAGCAGGGAAAAAAGTTTCTGTGAAAAGCAGCAACACTTCTAACCTCATGACACATCTGCCTGAATATCAGCCACAACTCTAGTCAATGCAAAGTACGTTAACGTTTTAGCTGAAATGCATCGTATGAGGAGTTTGGGTTGAGGGAGAATGCAACGAGTCGCCCTGTAGTGCAGCTGCAGCACTCACTGCCATATCATCTGTGTCACAGATACCTCCATACTGAAATGCTGCTTACAGGGCTCCCAGCGGGCAGATAAGAGTATTAGTTTAGTTTAGTTGGCTGTCAATGCAGCAGATTGACCCTCGCCGCATTATTGTGAATTTAACAAACATTACTGCCTGATTACATTAATTCCCAAATCTACAAAACTCACTTGAAGGACACAAACTGAGAACAATATTTTCCTGATAAACAGGGTTCATTTAGTTGTCAGAAAATGTTATAACACGTTTCAGGGGCTATAATTACTACATGTAATACCCTTAAAACGATCAACAACATATAGCTATCATGAAATATTAGAATCTAATATATTCTATAAACAACTGGAAGCAAATATACCTTGAATGTTTTGTAATAGGCCCTAATTCAAACCTCCACTACTGTAAAATGTTCCTGACAAATTAGCTAAACCCTTTTTCCTCTACTCTTATGTGAAAAGTTGCACTTTAGATGAGGCATTGTCTATTATTTTAAAAATAATAAATGCTGTTACTCTGTTTCAACACTTTTTCAGTTTGTTGTAGGTCTATCAATGCTTTCTAAACATATTCAACATCCTTTAAAGTAAAAATAAAATACTGGGATAATGCCGAAAACCGTGATAATTCTGGTCCCAATAACTGTGAGGTAAAATGTTCACACCGTAACAACCCTGGTAGTGAGATGTTTTTATCATGCACAATAAACTTTAGGGGTGCATGTGTTTCGGTTTTGCTGAATTTTTATGTGTAGAACTCCGAGCACAGCGCCAACTTTTCCGTGGAGCAAATTTAAAACATGACACCAAAACAAAACAGAAGGGACTCCCAGCTACCACTAAAATCATTAGCTACTTTTGGATGCAGCCAATATTAGAGTTATGGACGGGTTAAGGTCACTATTCGGGTTTCTGAAACATTGGAGATAACCCGTTCACATACAAGAAGTTCCTTTGCTCAAAAGACCAAGATTCCTTGCGAATAGAACCCGTGCAGAACACAAATCAATGTTCCCTTTAATGGGGATATTAGAGTTAGAGTATCCTACTCTAACGTCATATTTGGGTTTTTGCATAGCCATGCGTGACCAGGGTCATTGCTAATATTTATTATTGGCTGGTTATTGGCTGCATATAAACGCAGTCAATGATACTAGAGAAAAAACAGCTGACGTCACCATGGCTACCAGTGGCATCCAACCAGAACAAAATCCTGATTTGGGATTGTTTTCCAACAGCTGCCAATGTTACATTTTGAAATATCAAAACAACTCCAAAGTGTTTTAACCATGTTTTATTCTCAAATATGTTCAAAGTATTATATAAACATTTGTAAACATGAACACCGACTGTTCTCAAGAAATTCTTTGGTTTTCTACCCATGTCTGCTTGTACTATTTTATTTAGGGATGCACTGATATCAATACTAAAATCGGGGCCAATACCATTTCTGATGCACTCATATCAGTATTGGTAAGTAAACCGATACTTATAACCAATACTTAAAATGTGGAAACGCTGCTATAATTTTAGAGAACATTTTTAATTTTCACTTGACATTTTAGTTTTGTTGTCATTTTTATTAATGTTACTTTTTTATCTAATTCATCATCTTTTGTTGTAACAAGCAGAGAAGAAAATATTTTTATGGGATTGGCACTTGGTATTGGCAAGTACTCAGATCCAAGGATCGGTTTGAAAAAAGTGGCATCGTTGCATTCTTAATTTTTATTTATTTAAAAGATCAAATCAAACCTTCTGTCAGTTCTGTACTTTTAAGGTTTTCAAGTTACAGAACATTATAAAATCAAATTAATTTCCGGAATTTGTGGAAAAAATTTTTTTTTTAAATTTATATTTATTTTTCCTTGATTAAAGTAAGGATGCACCGATACAAATACTGGGTATTGGTGCAGATACTACTCTTATGTACTTTATCGGTAACCATGAACAGATACTTAAAATGTGAAAACTCTGCCATAATTTCACAGAAAATGTTTATTTTTCATTTGAAATGTTAGGTTTGTGGTCATTTATTTTTTTTTCTTATTCACCATAATTTTTTGTAACAATCAGAGAAGAAAATAAAAATTAATTGTTTTTGTTGTGTTATAGAAGTATCGGTACTCTGTTTAGGCCAGTACTCAAATCCAAGTATCAGTACATCGGTTTGATAAAAGTGGTATTGTTGCATCCCTAGATTAAAGTGTACCAAATTGTGACATTTGTGTATCGTTACACCCCTACTAATTTGTCATCTAATATTCGCTCGTTAGCCTCGCAGCAGAACAAAATATTCCATATTTTCCCTAATTCGTTATTAAAATACTCCAGACTCCACTGCATGTTACTCCACTTGTATATTATTGATATTTATTGCATTAAATTACTTGCAAATGCATTTTAAACCGTATTTTAACCCGAGCTCGGTCGGTTGTGTGTGTGTGTGTGAGCTTACTTGCTGGCCTGCTTTGAACAGAGGAAGACCTGCGTGCTCCTTATAGCTTCGGCCACCTGCTCCTTTTTGCTCGCCAGCTGTTCGCTGATGGCCTTCAGAGGAAACACAAGAGGAAACTCCTCAGCAGACATCGTCAGGTTACGTTTCACGGCTGAAGGACCGAAAGCTTACCTGTTGAGCAGCAAGGGAGGACTCCGCGTTGGGGCCGCCGGTCCGACCCTGCAGACCTTTGAACCAGCCCAGCAGCTCTGAAACCTGCCCCACCCTGGCCTGCTTCTCCTCCTCCACCTCTTTCTGCACAGATGAAGGGATGAACTTTCACCATCGGAGCCAATCTAACCGCTGTAGGGTTATAATTCAGGGTAAAAGCAGGTCTGACCTCCTCTTCCTCCAGTCTTCTCAGTGCATCACTGATGTACTTCACATGCTGGGTTGTCAGGGTGACCAAGGCAGTGTAGCGCGTACGCAGATCCATGAACTGGAAAGATTTTGATCAGTAAGGAGTAACTGACGGTTCCTACTGACAACACTAATCTGGATTAAACAAAGAGGAGTTAGTTACTTCCTGCGTGATGGCGTCAGAGGAAGAGTGCATCTTCCTCCTCTTCACTGGTGACTTGTGCGTCGAGTCCACAAAGGCTCTGTAGGTCATTAGCTGCAGTTCATAATCCTATAGAAGAAATGCATCATGGGAATTGATTGAGTCATTAAATGATCTCATGAGCTAAAAATTAATGGTGTTAATGATAATCTGACAGTTTTAAATACCAGAGGGATGGATGGATTTATAAACGGATGGATAGATGGATGGATGAATCAACAGATGAATGAATGAAGAAAAGGATAGATGGATGAATAAAAGGACGGATGGATGAACAGATGGACGGATGGATGAATAAAAGGACGGACGGATGAATAAAATGATGGAAGAATAAAATGATGGATGAATAAAATGATGGATGGATGAATAAAAAGACGGATGGATGAATAAAAGGACGGATGGATGAATAAAAGGACAGATGGATGAGTAAAATGATGGATGGATGAATAAAATGATGGATGGATGAATAAAATGGATGGATGAATAAAAAGACGGATGGATGAATAAAATGATGGATGGATGAATAAAATGATGGATGGATGAATAAAAAGACGGATGGATGAATAAAAGGACGGATGGATGAATAAAAAGACGGATGGATGAATAAAAGGACGGATGGATGAATAAAAGGACGGATGGATGAATAAAATGATGGATGGATGAATAAAAAGACGGATGGATGAATAAAATGATGGATGGATGAATAAAAGGACGGATGGATGAATAAAAGGACGGATGGATGAATAAAAGGACGGATGGATGAATAAAAAGACGGATGGATGAATAAAAGGACGGATGGATGAATAAAATGATGGATGGATGAATAAAAAGACGGATGGATGAATAAAATGATGGTTGGATGAATAAAAACACGGATGTATGAATAAAATGATGGATGGATGAATAAAATGATGGATGGATGAATAAAAGGGCGGATGGATGAATAAAAGGACGGATGGATGAATAAAAAGACGGATGGATGAATAAAAGGACGGATGGATGAATAAAATGATGGATGGATGAATAAAAAGACGGATGGATGAATAAAATGATGGATGGATGAATAAAAACACGGATGTATGAATAAAATGATGGATGGATGAATAAAATGATGGATGGATGAATAAAAGGGCGGATGGATGAATAAAAGGACGGATGGATGAATAAAAGGACGGATGGATGAATAAAAGGACGGATGGATGAATAAAAGGACGGATGGATGAATAAAAGGACGGATGGATGAATAAAAGAACGGATGGATGAATAAAAACACGGATGTATGAATAAAATGATGGATGGATGAATAAAATGATGGATGGATGAATAAAAGGGCGGATGGATGAATAAAAGGACGGATGGATGAATAAAAGGACGGATGGATGAATAAAAGGACGGATGGATGAATAAAAAGACGGATGGATGAATAAAAGGACGGATGGATGAATAAAATGATGGATGGATGAATAAAAAGACGGATGGATGAATAAAATGATGGATGGATGAATAAAAACACGGATGTATGAATAAAATGATGGATGGATGAATAAAATGATGGATGGATGAATAAAAGGGCGGATGGATGAATAAAAGGACGGATGGATGAATAAAAGGACGGATGGATGAATAAAAGGACGGATGGATGAATAAAAAGACGGATGGATGAATAAAAGGACGGATGGATGAATAAAATGATGGATGGATGAATAAAAAGACGGATGGATGAATAAAATGATGGATGGATGAATAAAAACACGGATGTATGAATAAAATGATGGATGGATGAATAAAATGATGGATGGATGAATAAAATGATGGATGTATGAATAAAATGATGGATGGATGAATAAAATGATGGATGGATGAATAAAATGACGGATGGATGAATAAAAGGACGGATGGATGAATAAAAGGACGGATGGATGAATAAAAGGGCGGATGGTCTCACTTTGACGGAGGTGCAGTATTGTTTGGAGTAAGTCTGGCACTCGTCTAGTTTGGTCTGGTTCTGCTCGATTTCAACCACCAGCGCCTGAAAGGACCAAAAATACGTAACCATGACAACGGGTAGGTAGATCCTGAGCCCGGCTCACCGGCGCCGCTGCAGGGAGGCGAACTGACCGTCTGCTGGGCCAGCTGCTCCGACAGCGCCCTGCTGTCCGTCTGGCCGGGCTGCGCGCTCTCCTGTCTGTCCGTCGTCTCTTCGATCCACCGGATCAGGGTCGAGTGGTTCTGCCTGTACTGCTGCAGCGCCGAGCCCAGAACCTCCAGATCCGACCGTCTGTAAAAGACAACGGACTGTCAGTACTCTGAGCCGCCTCCAAGGAGCCAGACCGAGCAGAGATCTGCGGCCGTTTACCTGGTTTCTGTTTGCCGTTTGATCTCGCTCCACCTCTCTGCCATCTGATTGGCTCTCTCCTGGTAGCGCTCCAGCTCAGGGCTGCGGTCCGGGTGGAGCTTGCTAAGCTCCGCCCCCGCCTCTTTGGCCCGACCCACCTGATCCTGCAGGTTCTGGAATATCTCCTCTTGCTCTGAAAGCTCCGCCTGCCACCTCTGAGGATGGAACGCCGTTAGTAGGTGAACACGGGCGAGCAGACGAGGAAGCTCAACAGTCTGAAGCGTTTTTTGTTTCGTTTTTTTTTTACCCCGAGCTGCTCTCTGAGGTTCTGGACGGCGGCGGTGTCAGCGGGGACGATGTCCTCCTCACTCAGTCTGCTCTCGTACTTCCTGACCTGGCTCTCCGCTTCATCCAGGCTCCGCATCAGGACTTCTACGGTTTTCAACCTGAACGGGCGAAACGTACAAACACGGTTCACGTCAGAACGGAGAGAAGCGTTTCAAACTGATCCTGTTAAAAAGCTCCACCAACTTCTCCAGGTAGACCGCTGAGAGGTTGTGCAGTTGGTCGGTTCTCTCCACGGCCCGGCTGAGCTCGGACCGGAGGACAGGAACGCTGGAGGACGATGGCTTCTCCTCGAAGAAACGGAGGCAGCGGCGTGAAACTTCTCCCAGACCAGAGCGAAGGGATTCCAGCTCCGACCTCAGCTTCTGCGTGAGAAGATTTGGTTTTAGTCTAGTTTATACCTCTCCATCAGCAAGTTAGCCCTCAGAGACGTTTTTTTATTTATAGTTCTCCATTTCTCTATGAGGGCTTAAAAGCAATTTTCCAACACGACAGCAGGGGGCGCTAACTTTTCATTTTTGCACTGCAAAACCTGTGCGTCTAACCAAGTCCAACACTCTTGTTTCCAGCCAAAAAGTATTTCTGATCTTGTTTTGAGATTTATACACTAAGCAAGAGCAGAAGGTGCAAGATTATTAATCTTATTTAGATAATCATCACAGAGTACAATCGTCTTACTGCTCTGGCAGATACTAGATTAGTCTAAAATGTATTAAATTAAGTGAAATAATCTGCCAGTGCAGGAAGATAATTGTACTTGGTAATGATTCTCAAAGTAAGACACATTTTCTCTAAATAAGATAAATAATCTAAGACATTCTGCTTTTGCTTGGTATGTTGGTCTCGAAACAAGATCAAAAATACTTTTTTGGGAGGAAACAAGATTGTTGGACTTTGTTTGATGGACAGTTTTTGCCATGTTGTGTTCAAAATCGCCAAAAAACCCCAGATTAGATAAATTATCCTTTTAACAAAAAGCATTTAGTGGCCAAACGCTCCATTAACTACTGATAAGAGCGACTATAGCGCCCCGTTCTGGTGAAACGATCTCTGGTTGATGCTGAGCTGACCAATCACAGGCAGACGGATATACGTTGATGGAGACGGATAATGGTGTTGCGTCTATCCGCTTCGCCATAGACGGAGAAGTATAAACTAGGCTTTATTCCTTTTCTTAATTATTACGCACTTATTTTATTTCACTTTCATTTCATCCCTTTAAATGAATAGTGATTGTTCCGTACATATTAATTTCACGGTTCAGATAATTTTTGGTACATTCAGGGAACCAAAAAGAAAAAAGAAAAATATATTTTGCATAAAAACATTTGGAATTAGGGATGAACCAATACGAATAGTATATCGGTTATCAGGGCTGATACCGTTCTAATGTACTCATATCAGCGTTGGTTAGTTAACCGATAACATGAGCCGATACTTAAAATGTCGATCATTTCACAGAAAATGTTTATTTTTCATTCAAAATTTTTGCTTTATGGTCATTTCTATTAATATTTTTGTTATCTAATCCATCATCATTCGTTGTAACAAGAGAATAATAATAATAATGATGAATTTCATTTATAATGCACAATACATTTGACATCAAATCTCAAAGTGCTACAAAGATTGAACAGATAAGAATAAGTAAAAACAAAGAGAATATGGAAATAAAACCCGTTTTCCAATTCACTCCATTTTTGGTGCGGTAAAAAATCTGCATAGGTGAACTTCGTATCAGCAAGTACTTAGATCAGAGTTTTGATACTGTATCGGTTTAAAAAATGTTTTATTTTTGTAAATTTTCCCCAAAATTATTATCGGATAACATAAAAATTGATGCAATTAAATAAAACGGTTTATACATGTTCCTTTAAGGAAACAAATACAAAGTCAAGACAATCTGGGATATGAGCTGAATATTTCAGACGGCCCTGCTTTCTGTGTAGTTAATTAGGGGTTAAACTGAGGTGGGACGGCACCGCTTGTGTTCTTATTTGGCCCTTTTTTTTAAATTACTTTTTTGGTATAAACGAATACAAAATAAATAACTTTACTGCAGTATTTATGTGTGAAACTGTGGTGGGGACGGAGCTACTTCTGTTAAGCTTTCAGCTGCGGCTGCACAACAATGCAGACGTCACTGACTAATTCCTGGAAGCTTTAGCACACTTATTTTTCTGCAGGGTTGAATGAGTTATGGTTACGTGTAGAAACTCCTTAGATGTACCAAAAGTTAAGGATCAAAAACTCAGAATATGGTTGCATGTTCAGCTACATTCTCTAGTAATAAAAAACCCCAAAACATTTAATTTTACTGGTTAATTCTTCGTTTATGATGCAAATTAAAACACGTCTTTAAGGAGTGCAGTTTTGAAAAGTGTTGTTCCCTTATGCAACCAGCAGATGGAGCTCAGACAGACCTCTTGCTCTGCAATCTGCAGCGTGTTGTCGTAGCTGCTGGCCGACAGCCGGCTGGGGGGCGGAGTCTCAATGGCGGTCGTCAGCCTCCGCTCCACCTGGTTGAGACGCAGCGTGACGTCCTGAAGCTCCGACAGGTAGGACCGAGACACCGACTCGTCCTTCTCCACTGCAGAGGAAAGACGGCAGACGTTTCAGTCACGTGATGTGATGCTACACGAGAGCACAGAGCCGAGCGCCGCGGCGTCCTCACCCGTCTCCATGTTGCGCAGCAGGTCCTGGCAGTGCTGCTGCGCCTGCTGGACTTCCCTCTCCAGCTCCCGTCTTTCGGCCGCCGTGAACAGCGAGCTCTCCTTGCTGTCTGACAGGAAGTCGGCCAGCTGGGACCCCAGGTGATCCAGCGCGTGCTGGCGCTCCGACGGACTCTGACTGCGAACCTGAAGGCGGAAACGACGACGAGAGGCGGTGAGACGGACGGGGAGCCCGGCAGCTTGAAGCGCCGTCTGAGGAGAGACTCACCGTGTCCAGAGTCCACCCAGAGACGGTCCTGATGTCTTTGAGGAGGTAGTGCCACGTCACCACGCTCTTCATGTTCACATGCAGCTGATGCCACAGAGACATTACTTTCTGGTACAGCTGCTCTGCCCTGAGTAGAGACAGGAAACAGGTCTGTTAGTCCGTTCTGCCTCCAGTGGTTCTTGTGCTTTGCACATTGCAGATTTAGACATGAAGAAGAAAGGCTAGCTATAGATTATTAACCTTAAATCAGCAGCTAGATGGCTCCAAACATCCAAACTGATTCAAACATTTAGCTTCTGGAACCAGGCAGACTTTAATCCTGCCTTACGTTCGTGGAGCTGGAGTCAGAAAACCAGCAGAGTTCTATGAACTCCACTAATTCTGCCAATAAGAGTGTTCAAATATCAGCTGAGAGACGTTTAGCCAAATATTAGAGGCTGTTCGTTTATTTCCAGCCCGTTTAGAGCAGAAAAAAAATACTTTTCATTTTTGAAACTCATCGAATAAGTTTCTAGTATAATCAGGACAGGTATAATAAACAGGTGAAATATATTCCTGTGAAGAACATATTTAACTGTAGAAAAAAAAATCGTCAGCCATTTTTTTTGTTTTTTAATATAAATTTAATTTATTTGATATTTACACTTTTTTGTATTGTTGTACTTTTTTCATTTTCTATCTTTACGTATTTTTATTTATTTTCTAATTTTTATGACTGTTTTACCTTTTTTTATAAATTTCATTAATGGTTTATACTTTTTTTGTAACTCATTTAAGATGTTTTTATATGATCAGGACAGTATTTTTATGTTTTTTTGGTTCATGGTTTTTATTTATATATTTTTATTACTTTTTGATTTATGTAAATATATTTTCTTCTTAGTTTTCACTTATATTTTTGTTTATTTGCTTTATTCCTTTTCTTTTTGCTTAATCTCTTTAATTCATACATTTTTATTATGATTTAATTTTATTCCTATTTTAGAGAGATGCAATAACACTGTTTTCAAACCAATGCGATACCGATAGTTGATTACTTGCCAATACGGATAGTTCTACTACACAAAAAATGCAACATGTTATAACAAATTAATGTGAATTAAATAAATAAAAAAAAAAATCACTATTAATAAAATACTTCAAGGGAAAAATAAAAAAAATTCTGTTAAATTCCCACATTTTAAGTATTGGTTCATGGTGTCCGTTAGCTTATACTGATAAGAACGGTATTGGACCTGATTATTTTATCCTTCATCCCTGTGATGAGTGGATTTAAACTAACCACAGAAAAACAATGTCTTTGTTTATTTCTGATATTTTACTTATATTTACTTTTACATTTTTTGTCATGTATCTTTTTTGTATTATTATTTGTATTATCTTTTTCAAAATGTGAATAGTTTTTTTTACTTTATTATTTTAATTTAATTTTACTGAAGCTCATTAAAGATGTTTCTTGTATAATCAGGACAGTTGTTATAAGCTGATGTAATAAATCTGCGTCGCATGCATGCCATGAGTTTATATAAACTATTTTAACTCTTTCCATAGTTTCTTTTTAAGCTTTTAATAAATAAACTAACAGAGATGTCCAAATTAATGACTGGTGGCCTTTTGCAACCCCTGGACAAACGTTCAAGAACAAACAAGTAAAATCTTCCTAAAGCAAAAACAAAAAAATCTTTTATGAACCTCATTTTTTTGCTTTATTATAATTTGGATGTAAATGAGAAGAACAGTCAGAGTTCCAGTGACGGGAATAAAAAGGAGGAATAAGGTTTGTTTCAGACCTGATGGATGTGTCGATGGCCTCCTGGTTCGGAGGAGGGACGGTGAAACAAACCGAGGGGACCATGGCTTCATTCCCAGTAGGGCTGATCACCTTCCACTTGGTCCTCTGGGAGTTGTCCTCCAGCACACACTCCTCTCCTCGGTTTATGGTGATCTGAGGCACACAGCATGGGGAGCAGAGACCAACAGGAAAATGAAAAGGGTGCTAATTGGAAAAATGGCAGAAAATCAACAGAGGCATTTGAGTAAAATCAGGGAATTACGAAAGTTTGAGAAAACGAAAGAGGTTAGAAACAGAATGGTCCATTAGAGGAAGGTGAATGCGTTAAAACCAAGCAGGAGAAAAACAAGGAGCAACAAACTCATCATGAAACATAAAATGAAAACGAATCGTGAAGCTGCAGGAGAACCTGAGATGACCATGAGATCATGGGAACCGGGACGGGTGAAAAGCTGCTTTGCATCAGTAAAGCTTTGATGGTCTGAACGGGAAAATGCTCTTCCAAACTCTTGGTTTGGGTTTTACGGACATGAGAACCGTTAGCGTTTAGCTCCAGTTTAAAATAAACTGCCTTTCTCGCCCCTTCCCTGCACACAGACACACACGTCAATAATGCAAAGCTTTGTACAAACAGGAAGTAAATGAAATGCATCCAGAGCTGCTTGTTCTCTGACCAACTGAATGGATTCAGTTCAGGGAGCGCCTTCCACTCTTATCAGCTGATATCAGACATTTACCAAACAATATTGATAAATGCAGACATTTTTCTGTAAATACTGAAATTTAGTTTCCATCTGAATGGATATATTTATATATTTAACTGTATCTGATTAGAATTTTTTCCCATCCTTTTTATGTGGGTTAAATATGCTGGGTTACACTAATATTTTAAAAGTTTTGTTTTTATTAATTATTTGAGAAATAAATAATTGCAGAAATAATCATAAATTTACTGAAAATATCCATGTCTTATCATTAATAGAGAATGTTTAATTCAGTTATTTTTATTTTTTCAGCTAATATTTTACTTTAACTAACTATGGTTGTTAAGTGAAGCTAAAGCTTTTTTTACATTTAACACAGAAACCAATTAAATTGTAATTTAATGTTATGAGAATGAAAAAAAAATTAGCATGTAAAAAAAAAAGTTTCAGTAAATAAGAAACAACATTTTCAAATTTAACATATACAATAATTAAGTTGTTGCTTTACTGTTTATGGTACTTGGGGTAAATAAATAAACAAATCCCCCCCCAAAAAATGTAGTTTTCTTTTTAGTATTACTAAAATAATAATATATTTTATTTGTACTGCACTTTACACTTTCAATATCTGAAAAGTACTCACAGGATTTTAAAACCAATAATTAAGCAATAAAAATAATAACAGTGAATAACAAAGATCATGATCATCATCTTGTTTAATGTGATTCTTGCTCAAGAGGTCTTCAAGAGGTCTTGTTAATGATTCTTGTTCAAGAGGTTAAATAGCTGAGTCTCCACACCAGTTAGTTGGACCAGTCCCAGCCTGGTCAGCGGCGAGCATGAACTGATGAAGCCTCTTGGATAAGAGGTGAAACGCCTTTCAAGACAAATTACCAAGTCCAGTTGCGTTTGATTGAAATTTCCATTTAAAACAACAAAAATATTTTAATGTTTACTAATGTTGTATTTTAATTCACTTAACTATGTAATTGAACATTTTAAAAATAAAAGGTCAATGAATACATAAATGGAGACGAATTAAACATGGCTTAATAGTATGAATAAAAGAAAATAAGAAAATTAAAACAATTTTTAAGTTCATTTTAAAATAAAAGAAACTGTAAATGTGACATTAGAAACAACCGAAAAGAAATAATAAATTACAAAATAATAATATGTATTATATAATATATATATTTTAATGTATTTATTTATTCTTACCATTTTTCTTTCCATTATGCTACAGAGTTTTCAGAGCCTACATTTGTCTTTTTTATTATGGTGTCATTTAGGTTGCAATGAAAAAAAACAGCTGAGGTCACATTTGGATCGTGACGGACATGAAAGCATCAAACATCCAACTTGCTCTCATGCACTTAGAAAGAACACATTAAAATGCCACCCATAATAAAAAACAAAAAAGTGATTTAAAATAAATATATGTTTTTAACATCCAACTTCAACTTTTAACCTTGAATATTCACCCTGGTCTTAATACCAGATATAATGTATCCTGTGATGTGTGAAAACATTTGCTTACTTATTAAAACATTAAACATGAAACACTTGCAAAAAGGCTTTAATTTATGGGAAATAATTATCTCCACCTGTAGCAGCAGATCAGAGTTAGAGATTTCCGTTAAAGAAGTCGTAAATCAGCTGATAAGAAAGCGAGCGAGTGAGAATCTGAGGTTAGAGAAGGAGAAGAGAGGCAGCTATACCTGAACGTTTGTCTTGTCAGCCCGACCGACAGATGAGAGGAAGGAGGAAGAGGAGGGGTGTGGAGAGAAAAAAAGAAAGTGAAGCAGAGATAGATTACTGTGGTGCATCACTTCAACCGAACCCCCTCATTGCTGCAGCTGGGTCAACACCCCGACCCGCCGGTACCGAGCACCAAATACAGCAGCGCTGCAAAGTGCTGCTGCTGCTTGGGACAAATTTATAATTAATACGCTTTTAGACTCCCTGAAGACGTCCAGCTACGGGTCGGTCGGAACCAGCAGGAGGAACCATGCATCTTTTAGCTCCTCTCAGTTTAAACCTAAACACCCTCCCTCCATTCACTTTTCATTCAACAGGAGGAACTTTGTGGATCCTGATTGGTTCCTGATTAAATGACGTCACTGATTCATCCTTAGCAGATCTGTGAAATATTCCAGGTCGTAATTCATCTCATTAATAATGTTTATCTACGGGATTTATTAGGGTTGTGCTGAAAATAAAAAATTAAAAAATCGATTCAGAATCCATTCTTTTAAATTTCTAATAATCGAATTTATTCACAAGTTATAATTCCGGCTTAATTGTTCAACATAGTTTGCCCCTTTTTTTTGCAGCTTGAAATAGGAATAAAAAAATCCAGACAGACGCTTTAAATTTTGTGTCAAGTCATTGAATTAAAAGGCATATAATTAAGATAACAGGTCAAAAAAAATTTAATTAGCTCCATATCTATATCAAACTGGATGGGATCGAATCATGATAATTGATTTCAATCAATAATTTCAATCAATACCCATCCCTAGGATTTACCATTCAAATCAAACCATAAAAATACAAAAAATGTGTTTGATTATTTAACTAAAACTAGAATAATATTTCTAAAAATTAAAATCTGAAACCATCATTATTAAATTATTTTGATTTTATTATGTAAAAACATTACATTTATTTCAGTATTTATTTAATATTTCCTGAGTTACAGTTCATCACAAATTCATTCACTCACTCAGACTCTACCATCTGATTGGATGAACTGGACAGCACTTTAGCTGCAGACTGGTCACCTTATTACTGGTAATAAGTCTACAGTACGTTCTATTACAGTTCTACGAACATTTAACTACTTTATTCTATCAACATAAAGATTTAAATAATCATTGTATTTCTAGTTTTATTTAAATAATTAAATATAGGACGTTAGGACGCAATAAAGGACGTTGTACGGCAGCAGAAGAAGCGTCTCGTAACTTATGAATCCTCCCTTTATTTCTTCCATGCAGTCAGATCTTTGACCCCTTTCCACGTCATTATTTTTAGGTTTTTCTACCCAGCAGTTTCGTAATCCGACATCTCTACTAAGATCAAAGCGGGAACATCTCCACTTCACCAAAGCGGCCCTCGCTGATCCCCACAGGAGCTTCCAGGAGGGGGTGCTGCTTGCTGAAGGTCAGAGGAGAGAAACGGGTCAGGCTCAGCCGCCGTACCTCGATCTGTTTGTAGTCGCATATGGCTCTGATGGGCGTGGCGCCCCCCAGGGGGCTCTCTGCGCTGCGCGGCCGGAGCTGGACCACCGTCTTGGCCCGTCCCACCAGGCTGGCCACCGTACTGCGGTACTCGATCAGCTGCTCCTTCTCCTCCTGCAGGAACGACAGAAGGTTATCAGTGGAACCGGACCACAGAGGTTCTGGTTTAATGATGGAAGAGGAACCGTCAGAGCCCAGAGATGCTTTAATGTGGATTCGTAGTGTTGGTTATGTAGTCAACCCACAGATGGCGCTGTGAAATGCTTCTCTTCTGATTTGTCATTATTACAACAGAGTATTGGGGCAATTATACATAAAAGAGTAAAACAAAAAAAATGTCACAAGACACCAATCATCATAAAGTTATATCAAATATAATTGACAAAAATTCAAAAATTAAAGAAAAAAAAACCAAAAATTAAAACTTAGTCATTTTCTAAGTTTTTTTGGAGCCAGAATTGCAAGAAAAAACCCTCAAACTTGTTGAAATTTTAATTTGGTCGTGTCCGACAAAAAAAACCCCGAATATTAAATCTACGAGATGCACGTCTGTGTATTAAAAGTGCACACGGTTCAGGAGAGACTGTGAGGAAGAAGAGGCAACATGGCGGCATCCAGCAGGAACATCTGCACCCAAAAGAAGTTGTTCTGGTCCGGGAAACGGAAGTATTAAAAATATCCAGATGTGCATAAATCTAAGAAGACTTCTGCCATTTGCTGTTACAAACATCTAAATATGAACAAACTTTATATTTCGAATAGATTTCAGAGATGGTTTTTTTGGGGGATATGTGCGACTTGACAATATTAGCAAATGGCTTAGTTTAAATATAGAAATATATGCCTTTAGTCATTAATTTTTTTTGGTCTTTTATTGAAATATGTGTAATAATCTCGATTTTATGCAAGAATTGAACCCCTTAATTTTTTTCTCCTCTAATCTACAATGGCCTTCCAGGATTTTGTAGCACTTTTTTGTGATTGCTGCAGCTAAAATGTCTGATGTTGCAGTTAGCTGTTGCGAAAGGTTGCAACAAAACATGTTTTTTTTGTGCAATTTCCTTTTATTTTCCACCAATCACTTGAAAATCGTTTAAAAAGCTTTTTTTTAAGATTACATACATATACACATAAAATATTACTTTGTAACAGTATTAGCTGAGTTAAAAGACTACATAGTAACATAAAACTAAAAATAAAATGACTTCAAACGTAATTTTAACAGATTAAAAGATTTGGTTCCCACTAGAAGAACATCTCTGGTTTGAGTTTGGTGCTACAGTCCCAGGCCCCCCCTTTTAGCCCCTCTTAATTAACCTCCTGAATATGCTTATGCACAGCAGAAACTAAACATTTAGGAATAGTCGCTTTTGAATCATTTTTAAAACTCACAGAAGTCTCTATTTCAGGAGAGTGTGAGAAAGTATTTTCTTCTCACTTTGCACGACGAGCTGGAAAAAGAGCCTCGATCTGCTGCCCAAGTTACCATCTCACAGCCGAAATAAAAGAAAACAAAACTTGAGGTCGATTGAAACAGTTTTTATTTGCTTAATAACTCAGCGATGTAAAAACTAATTGAAATTACAGCCTCTGTGAATCACATAAGGGCCGTTCTCCTGAAAACTTGCAGCTCCTGTCCGTGCGTCGCCGTTTACCGCTGATCGTTTTCTCATCGGACATTCAGGAATCACGTAGGTGGGATTCAGAACGGCGAATTTCCCCAACAGGTGAAGGATTTTCAGGACTGGAATGAAGAAACCGTACCCTACAGCACCTACCTCGGACCCTCTCACATTAGAAACAGGGAGCGTAGAGGATATGAGACGTTGTCGGATATAAGATAATAAAAAAGGAAAGTGTAAATTTGTTATAAGGTGCTGTGAAGCTGCAAGATGTGCAGAATTTGCGGGGGGGATTGGCTAGCTAATAGTTACGATCGCAAATTCCTGGAGGGACCGCCTAATACTCCGTTATAACCAGAATTAGAGCTTTGAAATATTAGTGTGGGCTTTTACATGTCTTCTTCTGCTCACGAACCGTTCGACCTTCGATGTTCCTCTGATTGACTTATTTCCAACTCCCTCCATCAGGCTGACACCCATTGAAGACTCCAGCCTCCTGTCTGGTCTCGCTGGGATTTCAAGAAGACTTTACAGGAAGTATCAATAATTTAAGGGACTGAAATGTAACCCGAGAGAGACAAAAACTGGGGAATCTACAAGAAGATGATCCAGAATAATCCTTTTATCGCCTACTCTGAATTCACTGACCAGCGTTTCTCATCTCTGCCCGAGTTTCTGGACCCGAGCGGACCTTCCTAGCTCGGCCACTAACCATTAAATATTTAAACTGCGAAGTCTTCGCCCTGACAGGCGGGGGCTACGTTTCCTCATCATCACGCCCTGAGAACAGTGAGTCATCAAAGATTCATGACGGAGGAACAACAGGGAGAGAGGAGGGGTGATGAATGAAGGCTCATAACGAGTCCGTGTTGATTAGTTCCTACATGACGCCTTAGAGATGAATTTCCCATCAAGAGACGAAGAGAACAGCAGCAGGTCAGCTGAAGACTGAAAGTAAAATCTGCCTGAACAGGATTTTGTGGCAAACTGTTAAAAGCACCGCCAAAACAACGTCTGTACAGATGTTACTTAACTTATTTCACAGGATTTAGGACGATCAGCTGACCTTGATCAGTCTGAGCCCCTCTGCAGACAGAGAGAAGGCGCTAGCACAACGCCAGGGCAGGAAAACATCAGTAATGACCTCAGATGACCTTATGACCTTTCCTAAACAGCAGCAATGTGTTCTCTAAGACCCTTAATCTACAGAAATATTAATGCCAAAGTCAGAGAGGAGACTCTACAAGCCTCTGTTAGCAACTTAAAGGTCAAAGGTTATGCCAAGAATGGATGGATGGATGAACAAATGGATGGATGAATTGATGGACTGATGAACGGATGGATGGATGGATGAATGAAAGGATGGATGGATGAACGGATAGATGGATGGATAGATGGATGAACGGATAGATGGATGGATAGATGGATGAACGGATGGATGGATGGATGAATGAATGAAAGGATGGATGGATGGATGAACGGATGGATGAATGGATAGATGGATGGATGAACGAATGGATGGATGAATGGATGGATGGATGGATGAATGGATGGATGAACGGATGGATGGATGGATGGATGAATGAAAGGATGGATGGATGGATGGATGAACGGATGGATGGATGGATGAATGAATGAAAGGATGGATGGATGGATGAACGGATGGATGAATGGATGGATGAACGGATAGATGGATGGATGAACGAATGGATGGATGCATTGATGGATGGATGGATGAATGAAAGGATGGATGGATGGATGAATGAAAGGATGGATAGATGGATGGATGAACGGATGGATGGATGGATGGATGAATGAATGGATGGATGGATGGATGGATGAACGGATAGATGGATGGATGAACGAATGGATGGATGAATTGATGGACTGATGAACGGATGGATGGATGGATGAATGAAAGGATGGATGGATGAACGGATGGATGAATGGATGGATGAACGGATAGATGGATGGATGAACGAATGGATGGATGAATTGATGGATGAATGAAAGGATGGATGGATGGATGGATGAACGGATGGATGGATGAACGGATGGATGGATGGATGGATGAACGAATGGATGGATGAATTGATGGACTGATGGATGGATGGATGGATGGATGGATGAACGGATGGCTGAATGGATGGATGAATGAAAGGATTGATGAACGGATGGATGAATGGACGGATGAACGGATAGATGGATGGATGGATGGATGGATGAACAGATGGATGGATGGATGAACAGATGGATGGATGGATGAATGAATGGATGGATGGACTGATGGATGGACGGATAGATGGCTGAAAGGATGGATGGATGAACAGATGGATGGATGAACGGATGGATGAACGGATGGATGAAAGGATGAATTGATGGATGGATGAACAGATGGATGAATGGATGGATGGATGGATGGATGGAGGAACAGATGGATGGATGGATGAATGAATGGATGGATGGACGAATGGATGAATGAATGGATGGTTGGTTGGATGGATGGATGGATGGATGGATGAACGGATGGATGGATGGATGAATGAATGGATGAATTGATGGATGGATGAACAGATGGATGGATGAAAAAGCAGACGGGTTGATGGATGATGAAGGTTGGTTACCATAGAGTCCTGCAGCAGGTCCTCCAGTTTGCCCAGTCTGCTGTTCCTATCACAGGTATATTGTCTCTTAATGGTTTCCTGGAGCTGGCGGAGGTACGCCTCACAGTCCCTCGCGTCACTCATGAACTGGAAGAAAAAACAGGAAAAGAAAATCAACCAAAAGGTGACCACATGAGGATATGGGGATCTCTGAGAGCAAAGCTGGCTGAAATGCTCCAAGCAGAACCTTAACCTCACCTGGAAGTAGGCGGAGTTATCTTTGAGATGTTGCTCAACACAAACCCCCAGCTGCTCCACCCACTGCCACTGAGTCTGCAGCGCTGCACTGTAGGCCTGCGAACGCAGAGAGGAGGGATGAGCATTCATACGTCTGATTAAACTAACGCAGCAGGACCGATTCTGAACGTAGGTAAAGGTTTGATTCCATGGAACAATCAACTTCTGAAAGCTGCTGAATATAAGTGGGCGGGGCTTCCATCTCAACGTTACGCATCCAGGGCGTTGACATTTATCTCCCTCATCCACCCATAGAGCTCACCTCCACCGTCTGTTTGGCCGGGTGGTTCTCCTGACAGAGGCGGGCCGCCGTTTCCTGGAGGCAGCGCATCACGTCTCGTTTCTCCGCCATTTCCGACCTCATCTCCTGGAAACCAGAACCAGACAGTTAAACAGGAGCCGTCGGCGGTCCCTGTGGGCGGAACCCACGGCCTCCTCCGCCACTCACGCTGTGCATCTCCCTCTTGGCGCCAAGGTTGCTGTTGTTGTCGCTCCAGTCGAAGGAGATCTCCTCCTCCTCCCTCTCGTTGAGCCAGATCAGCTCCTCGGTGCAGCGGGACACAAAAGCCTGAAGGCTCTCCAGGCTCTGCAGGCGGCATGACGAATGTTCCTATGGAAACCACACAAACACCACGCTCAAACACTTCCACTCATTGTTTGGTCAAGCAGCTGGCTGGGATGCAGTGACGGGTATTTAGGAAGATGTTGATGACAAAAAAAACGAGCTTCTCATATGCGTCTTCTACTGAGGTAAGGAATGTTTCATGCTGCATAAAAAGAAATTGTACAAAACCTACAACTTAAGCACACAAAGAGCAGATGGAGTCATGAGACTAACTGGGAAACACTCACCAGTAGTTTGCAGTACTGGTGCTCCAGTTTGGCCAGGGTCTCAGAGTAGCTTCCTCTAAAGTTCGGGGAAACTTTAGCCTGAAAGAGATATAAAAAATGAATAGAAAATACTTAAATATCAACTAGTTTCTTTAATTTGATTTAATGTTGGCGAAGCTTGCGCACCTCGTAGCTGCGTGCCTCCTGCAGGCTGCTCAGCAGCTCCTCCACAGCCGTGTGGATGGTGTTGTGCTCCTGGAGGTTCTTCTCCACGGAGGGGAGGTCTGCGCCCCATTCAGCTCCCTCCAACAGCTCCTACAACACACATTATGAGGAAGCGATTTTCATTTCTGTATAACTCATACTTCTATGTTAAATCAAACCCAGAGGACATAAAAAGAAACTCAATTTAGCTCCTGAAAATATTTGACTTTCAAGAGTTTTTAGTATCCATCTGTCCTCCAACGGGAAAAGTTTCAACCTGGACATCGTAAATTTGTGACCTGGTCATAAATTTTTGGAGGAACTCCACTAATTCTGCCAATAAGAGTGGTCAAATATCGGAAGGAGACCTGCTGGGGGCCGAGAGACGTTTAACAAATATTAGAGGCTGTTAATTTATATTCCAGCCCGTTTGGATTGGAAAAAATAACTTTTTATTTTTGAAAACTAATTGAAGATGTATAATCAGGACAAGTATAACGATTGGTGAAATGCATTCCCACTGCATGCTGGAGAAAAATGTATTTTAAAGGGGGCCTCATGAGCTCAATTTAATCATCTCCTAAACTCAGTTTTTGGCCAACCCAGTACTGTATGTCACAGCGAATAACTCTGCATATTTGCATAAAATATTAATTTCAGATTATGGTTTTTGGATAAAATGCCGAAGAAAAAAATGACAGGCAAAGAACAACTGGGTACCAAGGACTCATTCTTGTGGTACAACACAAGGATACCTGGCTACTGAAGGGCTACTTTTCGTTTTTTCATTAAAGAGAAGAATATATTTGCCAACCAAAGTGCTTAAAGGGGAAGTTCGTTAAACCTGGACCTTATTTTTAGCAAATATTACGTTCATTTACTCACCCAGACAAGTTTGGAGCCACCTGGAGTCCTTCCTGAGAAGTTTGTAGCTAGTATCAATCAGCGTATAACCATGTAATGAGAGTCAATATCTGCCCCAAAACTCCTTAATTTAGCCGTGTTTAATTGTGAATAGTTGGGGATATTCCCCTCCGAGTTCAGAACGTCTCTGATGTGCTGCAGCGTGGACATCTGGGGTTTCCAACAGATTCCAATTTACACCAACAGACGATTTCAATGATGTCGCAGCCGCTCGCCATTACAGCCCTAGTCTGTGTATGTTGCAGAAAGGGAGCCTCCAGAAGCTCAACTTAGTCCAGTCGTGTCCAAAGTGCGGCCCGGGGGCCATTTACGGCCCTTGGACTGATTTTGTACGGCCTTTGATCACCATTTAATATTGGTAATTTGTGCAATTGGCACCACAACTCAAATGATTGATGCAGACGAAGAGTTTTCTTTTATAAGAGGATATTAAAAGGATAAGAAAACTAATTATTAATCTTTTAACAATCATATTTCTGTTATTTCATGTTAATTTCATCGTCAAAACAACTAAGACGTACAGATGGCAAACATGGCTAAAAATTAAATATCAAAGAAAGAGTGACCTAAACCTTGTCTTTTATGCTGACAAAAAAAAAAAACATTTTTAGTCCCTATATTTGAAAAGTTTTTAAATATTTGAAGACTATTTCAAAACGACTTCATGTGTTTCATTAAAATATTTACTGTTTGATTTATTGTTAAGTAGGTTAAAAAAACACTCCTTTTTACTTAAAAAGAATCCTATTTCTGTGGCCCATGGGCAATTTCGACTTGGTAATTTTGGCCCTTTTAGCAAAAAGTTTGTACATCTATAACTTATTCATTCGGTGAGTGCAATTTGGAAACACGTAAACATGAACCATGTAGATGTCTGCAGTAGTTCTGTCTAACCGACCGCCGTAGAGCTCAGAGAGAAAGTCCTGCTCAGACTACAGCTGGGATGGAGCACGGCAGTGACGTCATTGTAATCACGGGACGGTGTAGTTGTATTTTTGGCTCCAAATCACCCCCGAACCGAATAATAAGCACTTCTAAGACATTCTGAACCTGGAGGGGAGAAGTGCTAATGATTTATAGCAAAACATGGTTAAACAAAGGAGTTTTGGGCCAGATAATGCCTTATTATAAGCGGCAAATCTCCTGCCCCCACTGACTCCCATTATAGGGATAAACACTGATCTCGTCTGGATACAAACTTCTCCTGAAGGACTCCAAGTGGCTCCAAACTTGTCTGGGTGAGTAAATGAACGTGATAAATGCTAAAAATAAGGTCCAGGTTGGAAAAACAAACATGTTTAAATCATCCCTGTAGGTACAGTTTTGGCACGCCAGAGGCTCACCTGCGTCTCCTCCACCCAACCGAGCAGCTCGTAGATGAATCTCAGGCTTCCTTCGTCTTCGGACGAGGACATGGCCACCAGCTGGGAGCGAGCCATCGGCCGGCGGAGGAGAGCGGCTCCGGCCGCTCCCACGGCTCCCAGCAGGGTCTGTCCCAGAGGGAGGCCCCCGTCTGTGGCTCTCTGCCAGGGCGGCTCAGTGCCGGTGCTGCCCAGGGCCTGAGAGAAGTTACCCTTCCTGTAGACGCTGGAGCACTGCAGCCGGAGGGAGACCAGCTCCTCCTGGAGGCACGAAACTCTGCGGAGGACGGACAGAAATCGGTCGGAACAGCTTTCTTTTTAGCAGAGTCCAGCTACTTCGTGTTGCCACCAGACATGTGAGGTTGCAGGGGTTTATTTATCCCCGCATGTTTTTGCGTTTCCTGTATTCTCTCTAGAACCCAGGAAAGGTCACGAAGAGGTGAAACTGTGTTTTATAGGAGGCAGAATGAGTTCGCTGTGCGGGATGACCTGTCGGGATCAACCCCGTTACAGCGAAGGCTCACCTGAAGATGAGCTGATCCACCTGGTAGAACTTCTCCTCTCTGAGGACTTTCAGGTCCTGCTCGATTTGTCTGATCAGCGCCTCGCAGTCCTGCAGGTAGGATGCCATTTCCCTCTCGCACTGCACCGCCTCGCCGCTCTCCGCCCGTGACATGTCCTGGAACCCAGAGGACGGTTTACTGTCGAATGCATCCTAATAAACTGAGATCAACACTAATAACTGCTCTCGGTTCATTTTCAAGGCCTATATTTAAATATACTTTTGAGAATCCCAGTCGTTTTAACAACTGTACCAATAAATAGTTTTTTTCTCTCATTGTGTTTGAATCATTGTTGTAGATCCAAGCTATCCCTCGATCTGAAAATCTTAAATTTAATAAAAGATATCCTGGAGCTAACTAGGAAATATGATTTCCTTCATAAGTAATAATGCATGAAAAAGGAGTTAACTAGGAATGCACGATATATAAACTCTAACATATCGGTATGATCTGTAAAACTGGGCGGATTTCCACTGGTCACGTTATATTAGCTTGGTCAAACGATTGTGGGATGTTTAACTGAAGGAGAGAGACAATGTCTGCAGTGCTTGGCGCTTTTTCACGTTGTTGAAAGGCAAGAGAAATTATAAAAATGGGGGAAAATACCAAATTTTCACACCGGTTCGCCTCTAGTCTCAGCCACACTAAGCTGCATATAACAGTTGACATCACTCAACCCTGAACTCATCATCTTGTCTTCTATACGGTACGTAGGGAAAGCATTATTTTTTTTTAATTCTTCGTTTCATTGCAGCGTTTTGCTAAAATCAAAAAAGTAAATTTTATCTCTCATGAATCTCCCCCCAGCATCTCATCTGGACAGAAAAAACAAAAACGTTTAAGGGGCTGAATACTTTCTGTATTTCAAATGTTTTATCGCTTTTCATCCATAACATCAATATTAATGTTAGGAAGAAAATAAAATAAAATGTTGGATATCATTATTGGTCTTAATTTTAACATCAGCGCATTACTAAAACAAGTCCACGATTTTGGCTTCATTTCCCTTCATTGTTTATTAAATTTAAAAAAATTAAAATACAATAAAATAATCTATTCCCTGCCAGATGATGTAAGACTTTTTTCAATGTTTTTATCTACTGCTCTATTTTTACTTTCACTGAATAATTCTTCTACTTCGCTGTTTTTATTTTATCTTTAAATAAACTAAAATTACCAAAGAGATTTTTTTGTCAGTGAGAAAAAAGGAAAAAGATCCTTAGAAATGTTTATTTTTTGGTCCACTTTCTGTAAAAGTGTTTCTGGGATATTTGCAGAAGGCATGACGTGTGGTAAGTAAATAATCTGATGTCCCAGAAGGACCTTCCGTCCACATGAGGACATCATAAACCAGCGCTGCCATCCGCCTTGGTGAAAGTCAGAAGGTAAATGTTGGGAGAACTCACAGCCTGGAGGGTGTTCTTAGCGAGGGTGAGTTTCTCCTCACAGTCCACGGCCGCGTTCTGGATCCGATTGGCTCGTCGCAGCAGCAGCTCGACTCTGGAGACACAAACACACAGACACGAGGTGAGCAGGAAGCCATCTGACATCGAACCACGAGGACAACGGTTTGTTTGTGTTTCCTCACCTCTCCACGGCCGGCCGGAGGGCCTTTTCCCTCTCCAGCATCTCCAGGATGAGCTTCCCCCATTCCTCCTCCAGCTCGTTCGGGTGGAGGCCCTGAGGGAAGTTAATGCGGCCGAACTCGATCCAAACCTGGAAACGGGGAAAAAACATCATAAGCCTCCGTCGGCGTTGAGATCAGCTGAGCGGGAGCACAGGAGGAGCTTTTTAATCGGCCGTCATGAGGGAGCAGAACCGGATCCGCTCCGAGCCGGTCCGCGTGACGCCGCTCACCTCCAGCAGCCTGTAGAGGCGCTCGATTTGAGCCTTCTCCGTCTCCTTGGTGGGGATCTCCGTCTCTTTGAAATGGACGTATTCGTTATAAAGTGCCTGCAGGAGGAATCAGAGACGGGAACGTTTTAAATGTCACCTTCACACAAACAAACCGCCGTTAATAACTTCACATTTATAACCCAGCTTTATAAACATGTCGGCTGATTTCTTGCTGAGGGCTTCTGGTAAATTTAATTTCACAACTGAGCCGTTCAGAATCACTCTAATACAAATATGAAAAATTGAAAAATACAATTTAATCAACAGAAGCAGAAGAGTTCTGCAAGAAACGGGTGAATGATTCACCTTGAGTTCTACGGGGTTCTGCGGGAAGTTCCTCTTGGCCATGAGGGCTGTATGCTGGCGGCTCCACTGGAGCAGAGAGGAGAACCTGGACTGGTACTCCGACCAGCGCTGGTCCACCTCCTGATGAGAAAAACCAAACAAACTTTCACTCAGCAGAGGCTTCGGAGGACGGCAGAAGACGAAAGCGAATCGGTCGTACCTGTGCGGCGATGCCTTCTCCTCCTTCAGGGATCTTGGGGAAAGCATCATAAATCGACGAGACGTAGGTGATGACAGACTTCTCGTCTGGAGATGGAACGTCGACATCTGGGTGGAAGATCAGAGAGGAGGAATATGAAATCTGTGACCTAATATAAGCGAGCTGTTAAATAAAAAACAGACTAGAAAGTCTGAGTTGAACTAAATGTATTTCAGGATATTTATATAGCCCTGATTCACATCAGATTTCATCATATCAGTTTAATCAAACAAACGTTCTGATCAGTTAAAAGTTTTCTATTTAAAGAACCCCAGAGTTTAAAAAGTATACAGTGGTCCCTCGTTTATTGCTGGGGTTAAATTCCAAAAATGACCCGTATCAGGCAAGGCAGTTATCTTAATTTTTTTTTTTTTACAATTATTACAAATCTGACAAAAAAAAAAAAAAAATTGTAAATAAATAAAAAAAATATAAAAAAATAAATGTGGGAATAAATGAATATGGGAACAAATAAATAAATACAATGTAAAAGGTACGTGTATATAAATAAATATTTATTTTGGTCACAGTATAGATAGCCCTTTAACATGACGTACAGAGTGTTTATGGTCAACTCTCAGGAATAAATTCCTCAAGTGACCCAAATGCCTATCCTATAAGGCATTTGAATGTATTTGACTTTAAATTTTGGGTTTCTCAACTCTGTCACAGACACACGGAGAAGCTAGCTAATGCTAACACTCCTCCATCCTCAGCCACTTCAGCGTAAATACAGAGACTTAAAGCTGACCGATAAGGCTTTAGGTCAGTGTTGGAAACACCCCGCTTATTAGAATACACTTCTGTAAATCTGTAAATAAATTTGATCTAGAAATGTGTAAATAAATAAATGTGGGAATAAATGTGGAGATAAATATATAAATGTGTAAATAAATAAATGTGGGAATAAATATATACATGTGGAGATAATTGTTTAAATATATAAACGTGTAAATAAATAAATAAATAAGTGTGAAAAAAAATTTTTTAACATTTATTTACAATTGTATTTACCCATTTATTTCCCTTTTTATGTTTATTGTCAATTTTGGCAGCGATGGTTCTCCATATTAATATGCATGTAAATAAGCATATAAAACTGTACTATAAAAAAAATAATAAAATCATAGCGAGGGACCACTGTATTTCAAAAATAAAACCACTAAATGTAATTCCTGAAACATTTAATTTCTTTAACTTGATGCTATTTTTACTACAAAAAATTTAAATAGAGAAGAAAATAATATATATGCACACAAGCAAAAAATAAGAGAAACTGATGCATCGGAGGGAAATTTGGAATGTTTTCAGCAGCAGATTATGTCGGATTGTGGACGTCAGACAGTTTGTATTGGAGGATTTTATTTTGACCATTTCCAGATGGCTCTGTTCTGTTAATATGAGCGCAAATGGCAGGTCGGACCTTATTTTACTTTTCTGAGTGGCTTGACAAAAGCGTTTACTGCATCTATCTAGAGTTCTGATTGCATCCGGGATTGGCAAACATGATTCGAATCTTGAGAAGCTTAGCTCTCCAACGACGTACAATATGAGTTTGTAGATATAAAGGGAGTTTTTACATCCTGCAGAAAACTGAAAGCTGCAAGAAGCTTTATGAAAAAAAAAAAAACATTTTTATTAGTTATGTTTACTGCTCCCCACAATGCATTGCAAACGGTTTGGCTCAAACCTGCAGCCTTCACCTGGTAGCTACGTCTGATCAACACCGATGCTCCAATATGAAAAAACAAAAAAAGAATTGGCTTTAAATAGACGGAACAACGGAGCTAGCGAGGAGGGCAAAGAAGGACAGATGCCACCGGATGCCAAATACTGGATCAAATATAAAGACTTTCTCAGATGAAACAAATAATATTTTTAATTAAGAGTACTTTAAAATATGTCCAGGAAATGCTTGGAGGGAAAATATGTCTGATAATATTAGAAGGAAAACCTCACCCTCTGCGTCCAGCAGTCTCGTCACCCCCAGCGACTCGGCGATCTCGAAGGCCTGCTCGAGGTTCTCGCGGTTGCTCTGCCGGGACACGGCCTCCATGTCGATGAGGTCTGGCCTGCGAATGCACAGAGTGTGAGGAGGAACACGTTCGCTGTAAACCGCGGCGTTGCGGCTCGGTCTGCGGCGTGCTCCCACCTGTATCTGTGCAGCAGGGCGTTGAACATGCGTCCGTCGCTCCACGACGAGCTGAAGTTGACGCAGCGGAGGCCCGGGTAGCCCTCTGTGGCCTGCTGGCTCCATAACAGCAGCTTCTCCTTGGCTGTGAGGTCGGCCGACTCGCCGCAGACGTAGATCTCTGAGATCTGGAGGGGAAGAGAGACCAGAGGGTTGGCTCGGGATGAGAAAAACGGCTAATCTGTCCAAAAGAGACAAGAAGAAGAAGCAACATGCTCTCGCCTCGATGCCTCTGACAATTAATCATAAAAAACAGTTTTTAATCACGTAAAATTAAATTAAAGTGTTGCAGCATCTAAATCCGCTAATTACTTCTTCCCAGGCTTGATCCATCTCAATTCTTCATCACCTTCCTTCATCCTTATTTTCCTCTGCTTCAGATGATGATCAACTCAAACTTTGTTACGGGGACATCCAGTTTGATGCAGACAGTATTAAACAAATGAACAACATCTGACTGGTTTGCCCAACCAGAACCTTCAGTCAGTTATTAAAAAAAGACACTTTAAGGATGTTTTCCGTCCTTTTCCAACGACAAAACGTTCAGCTTTGCTTCAAGGCAGGTTTTGAGATGGTGCAAACTAAATAAAACATAATATTTCTATTAGTTTCTGAGCAAATGTATTATTGCCAGAACTACAAACATTGATTAAAAGCTCTTGGATGTCCAGTTGCAATTTGACATATTGTAAATGTTGTACCAGTTGCTGTCTCCCAACAGTTTACTTCAGGCAATATAATATGCCATGTTTATTTTATTTTTTTACAGATTTTGTGTTGATGCTACAAGTTTTTTTTTGTCTATGCTACAAAAAAGCAGCTTCTGTAGCACCAGTGCTAGAAGCTAAAAAGCTAACGTACATCTCTGCCTGTGGATTACCCAGTTCTCATCACAAAACACAGAAATCAAATGCGGGGTCCCCCAGGGTTCCATCCTGGGGGCCCTTCCTATTTAGCATCTACATGCTCCCATTAAGCCAGATTATAACAAGGAATAATAACAACCACCACAGCTATGCTGACGACACTCAGTTTTATATCTCAATGTCACCAGGTGATGTTGAACCCGTCCAAACCCTCAATAAATGCATTGAGCAAATCAACAGCTGGATGTCTAATAATTTCCTCCAACTGAACAAAAACAAAACTGAAGTACTTATCTTTGGAACCAAAAAAGATTGATTAAATATCAGTACACAGCTTCAGTTGGTCCAACTAGAAACTACCAACCAGGCCAGAAATCTAGGTGTAATAATGGACTCAGACCTGAACCTCCAGGGTCACATAAAGGCAATAACAAGGTCAGCTTTCTATCACCTGAAGAACATTTCTAGGATTAAAGGACTGATGACACAAGGACACCTACAAGAACTCATCCATGCATTCATGATTACTGTAACAGTATCTTCACAGGTCTACCTAAAAAAAAAAATCAATCAGACAGCTGCAGCTGATCCAGATCGCTGCTGCTCGTGTTCTCACTAGAACCAGGAAAGTAGAACACATCACCCCAGTTCTAAAGTCCTTCCTCTGGCTCCCTGTATCTCAGAGAATAGACTTCAAAATACTCCTACTAGTTTATAAATCATTGAATGGGTTATCACCAGAGTACATTAAAGATCTGCTATCATGGTACAAACCATCCAGATCACTCAGGTCCTCCAGCTCTACTTTACTGATCAGAACCAGAACCAAACATGGAGAAGCAGCTTTTAGTTTCTATGCTCTTCATATCTGGAACAAACTACCAGGAGAATGCAAAGCTGCAGAGATACTGAACTCTTTTAAGTCTAAAATTAAAACGTACCTATTTAGACTCGCTTATGAGTAACTGATATGACTATTGCTTTTATTCTTTTGAATGACTGTATTGCTTTTGTCAATCGCAAAAAAAAAAAAGTGTCGTAATTTTACACTAAACGAAAGTGGTTGTTTTAATTTTCACACTTTTTTCATGTTTTTGGTTTAATTACCCCTGAATAATGTAAAGCACCTTGAATCGCCTTGTGTTGAAAGTGTGCTATATAAATAAAACTGCCTTGCCTTCCTCAGTCTTTTAATACCATAAAAATAAACTTTGGTTCTAATGTTGAGTTTATTTCCTGACTTTTTTCCGGCTCTGCTGGTGCAGATATGACAAAACACTAAGATGTGTTTTTCTAGTCTATTAAAAAAAGAATTCTGCCTAAAAAAAAAAGACAAAAAAAGAAAAACTGATCGACTTTGCCAAATAAAATCTGAGCCTCTGCTTTCCTGGAAGCTAGCAGCTTTTGGACACGGGACAGTTTTCCTCTGAATTCCCTCTGTTTAGGGTCGTTGAGCAGGACGTCCCTCCCTCCCCTGCTGCTCACGTGGAGCAGAAAAAAAGTCTGGAAAACGGCCGCAGACTGCGACAACAGCCCAAAATAAAAACTGTAAAAACACAGAGAGAGGAGAGGGACGAGAAGAATCCTGAAAGCCCAGAAGCTGTGAAGTTCAACACCTGCATGCAGAAATAACTTCACGACACGACAGCAGCCGCTAGCAGCAGCCGCTAAATCATTAATGCACTGGATGGAGAAGTGTCACTGCTGCGGAAGATGAGGGAACCTCTGATGCTGCGTGAGAGGCTGCATGTCCACCGTGTCCCTGGATGATTCTCAATGATGCTTCAAGGACCAACATTAAAACCTCCAGAAGCACAGAGTCTGCAGAATGATGTATATAAATATTTACTCGACTTCAATAGCATCCCAAAAAGCGGAACCGACTGGAATTTTCCCTACATGAAAACAACGTTCCCACTCTAAAAAAGGTCTCCTGCATACCTGCAAGTATCTAAACACTTCTGTTCACCCTAAAAACTTTTAACTCGTGTTATGAGTTACGATTTTTGTGCAACTCCTGAAAATATTCACTTCAGGAAATCAACTAAAACTAAAACCGTACTTTCTGCCAGAAAAAAATCTTGTTTAATTGTTGTTTAATTTGGACAGAACCTCCAGATTGAATTAAAAACCGTTTGAGGAGCTAAAATAATTAATGTATAAGATTGGATTCGGTGGGGAAATTTCCCGATATTTTATTTGTTTTATGCTCCTCTCCTTGTAAGCTTCTGAAAAGGGAGGATTTGACATAGTAAGAATGTTTATCGACGACCTGGGGCTTTTTCAAAGGCAGAAAACTGGAAATAACTATGAAAAATGTCTAAACAGACATAAAAACGTAAAATTGAAAGTCATCTATGTGACTTCAAACTCACGTCAGCTTTTCGTATTTTAGTAGATCAGTTTCAGCCTCCTGGAGAAAGTGAACCCCGTCATTACAGCCTAAACACTCAAGAGTCCTTTCTGCCTCTTAGACTCCTACAGATGTCAGCCGTGTGTGTGTGTGTGTGTGTGTGTGTGTGTGTGTGGTGTGTGTGGAGAAGAAAGGATGGAGGGACCGGCTGGGCTGCGTTGATTAGGGCTGCGAGAACAAAGGCGGAAAGAACCGAGAGAGGATGAATGTCTTCAACATCCGATAAGAGGCAGAAAAAACCACATGACTGCTGCTGTGACTGGGCCGCACACATGACGATGAAAGCATGAAAATAAACCGAACTCGAACAAGAAGAGCCGCAGAAGTTCCGCCAAGCATCAGAGAAGGGAGGTTTGGAAGGCAAATTAACTCAGTTGTTCCTCTTTTCCTGGGAACAAATATCTGCGGCTGGATTCAGGCAATCGGGACAAGAACGTGAAGGAGAAAGTTGTTCCTGTTCATGTATGAATCCTGTTTTCATGCTGATTATTAATCCAGCTGCTCATGTTGTTCTTCTTTAAAACTTAAATCCACGGTTTAAGCTAGAAACGGTCACAATAACTTTCTCTGATCATTACTCAGCTCACATCAGATGTATCGGCACAAGGACCGTCTGGATGGGTTTGTGATTACAAACCGTTCTGTCCGGTTTGCATGAAATTAGTCCAGATGATCAAGAAAAAAACTCAGAAACCAATAACAAGTTTGGAAATCGGTACTCCGGTCTCACACAACCAACACTGTACTGTACCTAGGCAAGGTGGTGGCAGCATCCTGCTGTGGGACTGTTACAACACCACAGGTGCATTGTATTTATGATTGAGGGCGACGACGTTCAATTTTTTGATTACTTTTGTTAAAGGTCAAAAGTACAGGTGCTGCTCAAAAAATTATCTGATTTATTTCAGCACTTCTATTTAAAAAGTGAAACTTGGAGATTAGATTCATTCATTCATTGCATACAGACCGATATATTTCGAATGTTTTCCTTTTTTATGGTTATAAAATGGACAACTAATTAAAGTCCAAATTCAGTATCTCAGAAAAGTAAAATTTGTGAAATAAAAAAACTTTTTTACGATATTCTACGTTTGTGAGCACCTGTATAACAAACAATAGCTTCTGACTGGTTAACTGTTAATTGGGGTCAGACATCTTAACCTGGTTTATTGACGGATACGTATTTCGTTTATTGTTCTCCGTTTTTCTCTACGTTCTCCATTAGTTTTTCAGCGTTGCAAAGCAATTCCTGACCAGGACAGCAGGGGGTGCTAACTTTTCATGGCGTCTCTGCCTACTATTGCAGCGTTTTTTCATTTTTTTAATTATCAGCCTGCGAACGCATTTCTTCCTCAAGGAAAAATGAACGACAGAAAGTAAGTTTTGATTAAGTTATTAAACCTTTTACAAGAAGTTCAGCTCATTTAACACTCTAAAAAACGAATGGAAACAAACACAGCAGCCATTTTTGTTGTTTTCCTAAACCTCCTTGTGTTCAAAATCGGCAGAATACCAGATTAGATAAATTATCCTTTCAATATAAAGCATTTAGTGCCCAAACACTGCATTAACTACTGATTACAGCGAATTTAGAGCCCTGTTCTGGTGAAACGATCTATGGCTGTTACTGAAACTGACCAATCAGATGCATACGCTCTACGTTGACGGAAACGGATAGTTAAAAAAATGGATCTTTACTTCATCTGTTCTCGCCTAGGTGACAGAGAGCTCTTTCGTCGACGAATAACGGCGCGACATCAATCAGTCTCCGTCAAAACGTAGTATAAACTAGGCTTTAGGTGGACTCTCCAAATGCCTGAAGGTTCATCGTTCAACCGTTAAGACAATAGCAAACGGGTATGAAGCAATGGGAACGTCCAAATATCACACTGCTGGGAAGGGGCAGGTCCAAACCCGTTACATTTACTTGAGCATCTTTTAGTTTCTTTTTATTTTAAAAAGTACTTTTGGAATCGGTTTGGGTGATATGGCCTCATAATCTATACTGCGATATAATCTAAAGCATGTGCGGTAACAACATGTATTGCGATATGTACATGATTTAAAACCTAAAGGTTATCAAAACACAAAGTTCAAAATTGTTTATAAATGTTATTTTAAATATTACACCAAAATAAACCTGCCCAAGTTTGAATTACAAAGGCTTAAAGAGTTCAGCGGATTTCTAATATATATATCGTGTAAATCCTCCTTGATAACCACTTAATGGCATCATCAAAATGCGCGATCGCGGTAGGCTTCTGTATTTAAGACCTTTGGTTGAAGTTCTGTCCTTTCTAACTCATTCCTTTTATATTGCCCACTACTACGTCCAGTCACCTGTAAAGAGGAATGGGGAAGCTTCGAAGCCTCAGAACAACATCCCATCCAAAACACGGTGGTGGCGGCATCATGCTGTGGGTACCACTTTTGACAAAATAGATGGAAGGAAATCAAAAGCTGAGTGAAAACGGCCCCAAGCCGACCATCCAGATTAGCTCCAGAGGAAAAAAAAAATCAATGAGTTGGAGCGGTCGTCCCAAAGCCCTCTCTCAGTCCCACAGAACCTGACCCGGTTACACCAGTTCTGTCAAGAGGAGCAGGAAACAGTTTCGGGGCAAGTGCTGACGAAGCAAGACGAACATTTGACAAACACAAAAAATTATGCAGATATATAAAAGGCTTTTTTACCTTAAATATATGTAAAAATATAGTTTCAGCAGCATTCAAGAAACCCAAACTGGTTCTGGGACGGATAACGCAGAGCTGAGCTCGCCCCATAAAGCTCAGCTTCTCTCCTAAATATGTATTTTATGTTTATCCAAGATTAAAAACTGAGGATATTTTCTAAAGAGCCGGCTGAAACCCAGAGGTACTAATGGATCTAAGTGTTTTGTTCCAGAGCTGATGGACGGTTTGTTACTCAGTGAAGACACAAACCTGCGGCAGCAGTTTGGAAGGCGGCTGTTCCCGCGGCGCCAGCAGACTCTCCAGGGTGGAGTCCAGTTTCTCGGACGAGCTGCTGGTCAGGCCTCCCCAGTCCGTCTGGCTGGGGGTGGTTCCGGCCGTCCCCGGAGACGTCAGAGGAAGGTCGCTAGAGTAGCCCGACTCCAACAGAGACGACGGTCCGTGCGCGTCCAGCTTGAAGGCTTGCGTGGCGTCCTGCAGCCGGCTGGAGGACGTCCTGGTTTCACTGCAGTCCTCCAGCAGCCGGACCTTCAGAACATCTCCAGCGACGGGTGACGGCGCTGGAGGCTCTTTGTGGACCTCCACCTCGTCGTGATGTTTCTGAAGCGGGGAGCCCAAATCGCTGGGGTAGACGGTCCTCACCACGCAGAGCTTCCCGTCCACCTCTCGGATGTGGGCCACGCCTTTATGCTCACTGACGGCAGGTCTACCAGCGGCCACCTTGTTCGCCTTCACCTTCTCCTCTTCAACCCTCTTTTGGATCCGGGGCTTCTCCAGAACGCCCTGGACTTTCTCCCGAACCCGGCAGACCCTGCCTCCCCCCGGAGTGGTGGTGCAGCCGACGGCCGGCGCCGCGTTGACCGGCGTGGTGGCGGTGGTCTGGCTCGGGATGCTGGAGACGTCGACGATGGCGCTGACCGTGTCTTCCTCCCCAGGGAGGCAGAAGATCCCTCTCCAGGCTGGGCTGGGTGTCGCTTCAAGTCTCCCGCTGCCCAACAGCGCCCCCACAGACCCGGGGTACAGGGCACTGCTGTGTGGATCGGTTCTGAAGGGACTCAGATGGGACTCTGTCGTCATCCCGCGACGCTCCGAACTTTCTTGCCCTTCTTGATCGTCCTCGTGGGTTCGGCTCTGCTTCTCCTCCTCGGCTCTCCGGTTCTTATTGCCCTTCTGCTTGCGTCTGAAACGCAGGCGTTTCTTTGGTGAAAGGGTCGGCACTCCGTCCGGATCGACCTCACGAAGAGGCCGGACACAACCCATGGAGTTCCCCATGTCTCCGGTGACACACGGGAAGATGGGAAGAACCTTCTATCCTCTTCTGACCTGCAGGAGCTTGAGGATGAACGTACTTCGGACAGTCGCTTCAGAGAAGGGACACCGTTATTCCGGGTAGAAGTTTAAGTTTAAGGCGAAACGTCTGAGTCGTTTTCAGCCCATCTGGGATTCTCCAGCCGCCCCACTTTCAATGTGAAGCCAAAGAGACGAAGACAAAAGCGTTTTCTAGTCTCATCCTCCGTCGATCATAAAACGACGGCTACAAAACCTCCCGTTCCTTTCCGAGGCTGAGATCTGTTGCCGGGTCCACCAGCTCTAACGGAGCTCATGAATTAATGATGGCCAGGCCACGCCGTGGTAATGTTAATGCAGCAGAGAGGGAGCGAGAGAGAGGGGATCCGTATCCAGAGTCTTCCCACAGCAGGAAAGGGGAGAATTAACAGAAAGCAGCCTGGATATGTGTGTGTGTGTGTGTGTGTGACAGGGACTGTCAGCCAATGACGCAACAGATTGCAGGGAAGTCCAGCCAATACTCTGACAGCTTACTGAAGACTCAACCAGAGCCTCAGATTTCCACTTAAACTCATGTTTAATCCCAGAGATTTCTCCTGCGACGATTCGGATCCTCTGACATGCTTTAATTTTTTCTCTGTCTGGTGTTTTAAAAACATAACATGAACCTGAAACCTCTGCAGCTCTGAAAAACTAAACCACGTTGAGCCACCTGGAAAGCCTCTGCCCTCCGACTCAATCCCGGAGGTCTGAACTTGTCATTTTGCCAAGGATCTTTCAGGATTCTTCCTCCTCATCAGGTGGTGCAGTGCGACGATGCAACAGCTGGAGAGAAACCCACAGTTTGCAGGACCAAGGACGAACTTCCACAGTCCCTAAGTGACTCCTCAAGTCTGCGTTTTCCTAATTAGGAGCAGGCCTCCGGTACAGGGATCCGAGGAGCAGGGAACAGAAAACTGTTGTGGTCCTCAGTTAGCTTTGGCGAGCACTTCCAGTTCCGAACCAGACCCATTTCTTGTGCAGATGTGCAGTGTGTCTGGAACAGAGCCAGAAGAATTTAGAGTCTGGTGAAGGATGTGTCCGGAGCGTCAGGCAGGACCGAACGGGAGATTAAAACATTGCATCCTCTCGGAAAACAAAGACGAGGAGGCGTCTCTGGCTAAAAACGAAACCTTCAGAGCAGAGCTGGGCCGATCCGATTGATACGCTGGAGGCTGAAGCGGCACAGAGCGTTCCTCCGATGATGGACGCTCCCTCCGATCGGCTGGGAGACGAGGATCCTTCCAGACCTGCCGATTCCCGCAGCGGGAAGCCCGGATCTGCCGCTCCCTCCGCCCGGCTGCACGGCTCGCCTTTATCCGCGGCTCGCAGACGCCGGCAGAAGGAGAGAAAAAGCTTTTATCTGCTGGCTGCTGCAGCTTCTCTCTTCTCTTCTGCTCGATCTCTCACCAGCCCACCCCTCCCATCCTCAGCTCTCCTCCTCCACCAATCCGCTTCCTCATCACTCCCCTCTCTCTCTCTCTCCCCCTCTCAGCTGTTAGGGAGCAGCTTTCTGTGCCACAAACACACACTTGACCCAAAAGCTTCCCCGAATGACGACAGAGGAAAACGGCAAACGTTTCATTCTCCGAGAGCAATCAATTAATGCACAATTACGGTAATGTCCAGGGCGAGTAGGAGAACTAATCTGCTTTTTGTTCGCATCTTTGCAACCAGGAAACAGACACTCTTCTATAACCTGGAAACAGCATCCGAAGGGGGTTTGATCGGGGGAGACTGTTGTCATCTTGGTGTCTGAAGATGAAATGTTCACCGTTTCAAACAGATTGAACAATAAAAACTCATCAAAAATAAACAGATAACTGCATCAGTCCAGGATTTCTGGGCACATCATTCCTTCTAAACGGGTTCTGAGGCAGGACTCCACTCTCTAATACTCCAGCTTTAAGCCTCTGCAGGGTTCCCACCCACCATCGGCGTACGTAGATTTATTAATAAAGCTGCAAGAGGCGAACCTCTGCTGAGCTGTAGCCAAAAATGCTGTGAAGAAAAGATGACTGTAGCCAGATTTTTAATTGTTTTAAAATTATTAGCTTTTCTTTCTGTTTAGGTTTGTCTATAAGTTTTCAATTCTATTTCAGTTTTAATCCATTTTTTTTTAAGGGCTGGGCGATAAATTGATACTTATTCATCAAATTTTCCATTTATTCTTTTTTTTATTTTACCAAAGCACTACTTACTTTTCCATGGCTCAGAGCGATGTCAACCCGCCCCGGACGGACCAACTTGTCTTACATTAGACTTTGAACTCTGGAACACGATGATTAAAATAAAAGCAGGATTTAAAAATATTTTTTGTCACTTGCAATTTCTTTTGAGGAAAACAGGTATAAATAAATAAAAATAATATTGCATATCTGATTTGGTATGAAGTAAAATCAGATTAAGATTTTGAGTCATATCCAGCCTCAGTTATTACCATTTGTTAGTTTAATCTTATTTTTTCTTTAAAATGTTTAATTTCAGTTTGCCTGCATAGTCCTAGTTGCACAAAGGGACGTCGGCCCTCTAAATTAGCTCCGCTTCCAATCATTATTGGCGGCCATCTTGCAGTTGCGGTTAGCTGTTAGCTTGTTGGATAGCCAAGGCTTACCTGACAGGAAGTGATCGCTGCAGATTGTTGCATTTTGGATCATCGTTCCAGTCGATTCTTTTAATCAATTGTTGCAACCAAAGACAGCTCTTGCTTGCCTTGAAAGTTTTTGTTTTTGCTTTTATCAAAACGAAATGTGCAACCAGCAGCACAACAGGACGTGATCGCGTCTCTTCCTACAGACGGCACTCGCAGTAGAGCACGTGGAGACGTAGGCCGATAACCCAACTAGACTTTATATTAATGCACGAGACACAAACAAACACTAACCTCATTTTCTCAACGAATTCAGTTAATTTTTGTTAGTTTTTGTGAACACCCATTACACCTTCATTTTGTTTTTCTTCAGTTGCAAAGGTTCGTTTGTGTTTTTCAGCTTACAAAAATGTTGTTTCTACTTCTAGTTTTCGTTATTTCAGCTTGTCTTCATTAACGTTAAAAACCTTGGTCTGTAAAGGCTGCATGTAGGGTACAGAAAAATTTGGCTTTTTACAACTGGGAGCAAGCGAAAAGCTTAAATAATACCTGAAATCATAGAGGGGGCTAAAGAGAAGAGAGAAGGATCATCTCCCCTACTCCAACATCTCTCTGCCCTGCTTTCTAACCCTACTACCAGACAAACAATAAAGAGTAGTTGCAAAAGCAAATGAGATTGATTAGCAGGGCTTCAGTCAGAGGCATTTTTAGATAGATTGGTAGACTGACTGCTACTGGAGATCCTTTCTGCCCAAAGCTTCACCTTCCAAGACGACTCTTTGAAGAGACTTGGATGATGAGGGTTACGACGTTTGGTTTCCCTTTTTGGGATGAATAAAGTATTTTTAATTTCCAGTCTAGTAAATCACAAGTTTCTCTGTCTCCTGTCAGAGTCATTGTAATAAAAGCCACAAAGCTGAGATAAAAGAGGCTGGACGAGGATCCAACCTGATGGCGAAATAAACCAAATGTTCTGTCAAAAATAATAATACGTTGGGTTTCCAAACTCTACTCCACTACAGTACGTTTAACTGAGGCCCTGTCCACACGTAGCCGGGTATCTCCCAAAACGGAGATATTTTTCTACGGTTTGGCCTGTTATCCACACGTAGCCGGAGGTTTTCGGCACCAAAAACGAAACTTTTTATAAACTCCGGCCAAAGTGGAGATTTGCGTTTTCTCCGTTTTCAGGATCTACGAGTGGACGGTTGAAAACGGAGTTTTAAGAGCCGTAACACCACTTTCCGCGACAAAAAATGCCCCAACACCACATGTGCGACCTGTGTTTACTCTCGAAAACAGCATTTATTTCCTCAGTGCTGTGTTGGTATCATCCATTGTTAAAGCGCGTCTTGTTTGTTTGCTTTTATAAGCTGTATGACTGCTGCGTGCTGAAGAGAGGATATAAAGTTTCTCTTGGCGGATAGGACTGGGGAGAACTACTGCCCCCTACAGGTTTGCCACGTCTATAAATGTGCTGAAAAACCCATTTATCCGGTTACGTGTGGATGGAGATTTTTTTTCAAGGAGCAGAGGAAAATCTTCGTTTTAAAAAAAAACCCGGCTACGTGTGGACATGGCCTGAAACTTTGACTGACAGACAAACGATCCAGGTGGATATGAAGTGAAATAAGGCGTCAGCTGTGTGGTGGAGATCCTGTGATGATGTGGGCCTGAGTCTCTTTCTTGTTCTTGAAATATTAGAATGATCCAAACCATCCGTTCACGAGTGCAGAAATGCTTCACCAGATAAAAACCCATTTTTCTTTATATTTACATTTCCTAATCAGTTTATTCTGATTATTTTAACCACTTTACCTTTAACTCAAAACACAAAGCTCTATAGTGTATCTGAAATAATTTACAATAAGATGGACAAGCGATGAGCAGAGCCGATGCAACAGCCGATTGGAGCGATTTGATGAGACACGCATTCAAATCAACCAATCGGCGGCAGCCACAGGGAGCAGGAAGACAGAAGCAGCATTGTTCACCTAAATACTGACACCTTGTGGTGTTATAGAGAAACTGCAGTAAAGTGGGCCAAAAGCAAAAAGATGCAGCTCTGGTTTAGTCCTCCTCACACAGACCTAAATCTCTATCAGGAGTGCAAAAACCACAGCTGGAAATGTTTTTATTTTGCAACCAGTAAGGCCAAAGCTTTCATTATTCATTGCCAGTCAGAGTCGGAACAAAATTCATCTTTTAACTAGGATGGAGTGTAAAATCAAACCAAGATGTCCAATCATGTCAGAGTGGATGAATAGTGACTAGATTCAATGTGATTAACTACTCAAGATGTCCTCAGCAGGCTTTAAACCGGCTCTTAATCAGGTTACAACCAGAAACGGCACCTTTACATCTCTGTTTCACTGAACACGGAGCGTGAAGATTATAGCAATAAAGCTGCAGAGAACCTCTCTCCTTTTGGTTTCGGTGCTCGACCTTCAGGCGCCCTCCGAACTCTTCCCGTCATCCTCCATCATGGCCATTAAAACCTCCTTCCTCCTCACCGGACTCCAAACCGCTGAGTCATGTGCGCAGCAGAGGCCATACAACGGTTTCCATAGTAACCAGCTGGCACATGCCGGCAGATAACCGGCAACCCTCTGGATCACAACCAGCTACAAGGAGCAGGTGGAGCCCGATCCAGAGCAGCGTCTGCTCCACCTCTTTATTTTCCTCTCTAAGCTGCAACCAGAACTGCATCTCGAATCTAAACGCCTCGGTTCAAATCAGTCTGACGAGGAGAACCAGGTGAGTGTCGTGGCCAGAAATTACTTTTATGGTTGGCCCAGCAAAAAATAGTTTTACCAAATGAACACTATTGAAATAAAGTTATTTCCAATCTTACACAGTTGATACAACAGATTTGTGGCTGTATGAATCAGAAACTGTTTAAAACAAATCATTCAGTTTAAATAAAACATATTGAAGCTCTCTAATAAAAAACAATAGTTACCGTATTGACCCGAATATAGGAATATATATATTTTTTCCAGTTGAACACAATGTAAAAACTAGGGGTGCTCCGATTCATCGGCCACAGATTATTATCGGCCGATTTCCGTAGAAAAGTGTGTGATCAGTGTTCGCAGATCACTGCCTTTCATTCACGATCACAAGTACTGATACTGACTTTATTTTTATAGTCTATGTACCGACTATGAAGCGCTTACTCTTCCCAGCCAGCAGAGGCGCTGTAGTTTACCCGTCACTCTACTTAGTGCGCATGGCAGCAAACCCACTATAACAAACATGTCTGCAATTTGGAACTTTTTTTCGGTCTGTGAGAACGATATCAAGTTTGCGTCTTGGAAAAACTTGCAGCGACAAAAATACCCCGCGGAGGAAGCGCGTCTAAAAGCTTCAACACAACGAATTTGATCCGACATTTAAAGAATAAACACTTGACGGAGCATGGCGAGTTTTCGAGGCTCAGCGCGGAGAATGAAAAGGAGGCAGCTAACGCAGCAACAGTCGGACGGAAGCTAACGCAGCCTACGCTTGAGCGCGACAGTCAGAAAGCTACGCAAATTACCCGGGAAATCATCGCGTTCGTCGGACTAGACGATCATTATTCAATTTATTCAGTGATGCGAGATATATTGACTTTTTATTTTTTTGCTCTATTTAGCCTAAAGAGAGCCTTAATGTTTTCAGTTTCTAACAGATTGTGTTACTGATATTACATAATTTGAAGTGTTTATCAGTTGACATTTGACTGAATTTTTGTTGCATTGAACTTGCAAGATTTTTTATTTAATTTTTTCTGTTGAAAAAGTAAAACCATGCTTTTTCTAAATCAGGTGATTTTTATTGTTCCTTTTTCCGAATCATGTAACACATGCAGTAGCACTCACCATAAGTAAATGAAAAATTTACAGCCAAACTATGTGATTGGTATCGGTGATCGGCAGCCTAAAACCTGATCGGAGACAAGGACAGAAAGTCTTTCAAAGATAGATTTCACGTTTTCCCTGAATGCTTTCAGAGAGAAGGAGTTATGAAAAAAAACAACCTCCAGGACACAACCAACATGGCAGCAACACCGGCTGAATGTTTCATCTCCATGCAGGATTGTGCACAAGTCTTAGGTCATCTACTTCTTTTCTTCCTGCCGTTGAGAAACTTCTGACTGAGACACTCAGAAGATCACAGCAGGTTTAGGCTGCTTGGAAGGAGGCTACACGCTCAAAACTGTTGTTCTTTCCCCCTTCCATCATGTTTCCCCAAAGCACAGTAACGCATTCAAGCAATTGAGATGAAATAAAAGGCTCTGTGCGAGCGGATCAGACCTGGAAGTGGAGGATGATGGTCCAGATGAGTCCTAACGTCAGTTTGGGGTTCCCGTCGGTGATGTCGTCGTTCCGGATGTTCACCAGTTTGACCTAAAACATAAAAACAATTGAAGAAGAACAAGTATGTCTGACTTCTTATTACATGCATCAGATATTAAAACAGAGCTCCAGTGGGTGGAGCTTGTGAAGATTTTGCTCTAAGCTCCGCCCACAGGTTGCATTATTAGTCTCAGATCATGAAGACGTCTCTCTTCCCGTCCATGGACTCTGGGAGGACAATCCCTGCCCATCTACAGCTTCCTAGCAGACATCTACAAACCTTTGGGTCAGAACTGTTCTGATCTCTTCTACTTGGATTTTGTGTATCTGTCCATACCCGAAACCAATGCTGTTGTTAAATAATAAACTGTATAACTTCCACTTTATACCTTTCTTGAAAAGACTAAAGGCACCCGCCTTTACTAACTAAACATAACTAAGACAAAATAAATGTAAAATATGAAAATACCAAAAAAATAACATTTCAAGTGAAAAATGAACCTTTTTTGGGGGAATTTATTGACGATTTTCCATATTTTGAGTACAAGTTCAATTTATCGGTCAAGTTTAACCGATACCAATACACACCAGTGTTGGTATCGGTGCGTCACTATTTATTAGGATAAAACACACTCTGAGGAATTCCCATTATTAACTCCATCATGTTTTATCCTCAAATAAGGGCAAAGTATTATTTAAACATTTATAAACTAACAATGACTTTTTAGGTGGTTATATTGTGCTCTACTCTGGCTATGTCTGCTTGTACAATTATATATATATATATATATATATATATATATATATATATATGTGTGTATATGTGTATATGTGTGTTCAATAAAAGAAGATTTAAACATTGAAGTAATCAACTTTTAGTTGGGGAAAAAACAAAGCACATCCGAGATGCTCCAAACTCCTGATTTAAAACAAAACATTGGTGACATGAAAGAGTTTTGTGGCAGATAATACCTGATTTAGAGGCTGCACTTACGGTGCCCCATTAACTCCCATTATATGGATATACGCTGCTTATGAATGGATCTAAACCTCTCCCAAATGACTTTAAGTTTCACCAAAATTGTCTAAGTGAGTAAATTAATGTATTGCATGCTATAAATAATGTCCAGGTTGAAAAACTAACTTCTGTGTCAAACACATACCAAAAAGTGACTTTAAAACACAAAATATGTACCTAACCATGATTTTTGAGTACCTTTACACAACATAAATGAAGTAACATTTCCTTTTTGCAGCTTTAGCTAAAGGATAAAAATGTGGGAAGTATTACCTGTCTCTGTTTGAGGAAGTCCAGCGCTATCTGGACGTTCTGCAGCCGATGGAACCTCATCCGTCCTTTTTCTCTGGGCTGAAATGAAACCAAACAAACATGAGCGAAAAAACCTTCTTAAAAAAAATACAAAAGAATCAAATTACAGTGATTTAATTCCATGCTGTGGAGTGAAAAACGATTAAACTATTATCCAACGGGCGCCATTGCCGACAGTCAGTTATTGAAAACATGCCCGACTCGTGGAGAGGATGTTTGGCTTTAAACTGCAGATGCTCATTCTGCAGGTTTTCTTCGTCTGTTTGCGGATTCCCCCGCCATCCCAGAAAAAGCGTTTACGGTTTGGTTAAAAGGTAGGGAGAAGAAAATCACACAAACTGGAGAGGAGAGCAGGGTGCAGATGTGAGCTCACTCTGGATTAATAACAGAAAACAGGAAGAGTAAAGGAGGCTTTATTCCTTAATGCAACTTTCTGGTTTTTAATTCCTATTTTTTGGTCAAAATCTTTTGTCTTAGGTTTCATATGCAAGTTTCACCAGAATTTGTTTTTAATCAAATATCTTTTTCCAATCTTATTCATCTGAATCATTTCCTACAAAAGTTATCCTGTTTAATTTTATTTAATTTTCTAATCTTATTCATTATTTGGGGGGGTGGTTTCAGTTTTAGAAATTCGAGGTCCAGAAAAGCATCATGTGATTCATGCAGAACTCAGATCCGTGCGCGTCACACCGCACGCCCATGCAACCGCCCACAGCTCCCCCTGCAGGCCGGAGGGTGTGGGGGGTTTGGATTTCAAACGTACTCCCTGGGCTCCTTCCTCCTCCTCCTCGTAGTCATCCTCTTCCTCCTCTCCTCTGAGCAGGATGAGGGGCGGGGCTCGAGAGGCGTACGCCCTTCTGGGGGCGGGGCCACCCTTTTTTTGCTACGGCAACGGGGATGGAGATAAACAGAAAGGGTGAAGGTGTGGAAAAGCCAAGGATGCAGTAGACGAACGTCATCCGACGAAGGATTCTCCCCGACGAAAAAACACAAACGGCTGGATCCTGAAGCGTCTTATAAGAGGACTTAAACAGGGAGGGAGGGGGAAAAAAGAGGAGTGTTTTCATACCAGTGTGACTCCAGAGAGGACCTCCAGCAGGGAAATCAGGTTGTGTCCGTCCCTCAGGTCCTCATACAGGTCTGTGATGTGCTTCCTCACCTGGGGGAAGAGGGAAGAGAAACAGAGAGAGGTTAAGATCAGCGCCTGACTGTCGTCACCGTCTGCCGACTCAGTCATCAACCCGCCGCTGACACGGCTGCTGGAGGCGGTTGCCATGCCATCAGATGAGGCACCAGCTGTTTACTCAGAGCTTAACAGCATAATTCCATCCCTCCGTTTGTCCCGTCCACAACCAATGTAACTAAACCTTTTATGTTATTTAACTTTTCATCTTTAGTTTCTCATATTTGAATATCTTTAAATATCTTTCGGTTCTCATTTCCACATTTCAAAGCAACAGATTGCGAATAGACCCAATCTAGACGCCTCCAGTTTGACAAAAAATGGGTTAAAAGATGAAGGAGAAAACCAAGCAGCTGGAGCAGGATTTCCAGATACCTGATTGGTCAGCTGAACTCATGGTAGCTATAGTTTCTGAGGGTCGGCTTGTCATCTCTTATATTTTAATATACGTTTAGTCTGATGATGGGTTGTTGCTTCCATCACTCTGTCAACAGATTAAATATATGAATAACACGAAAAGGCTGTTTAAATTATGAACAAATATTAATTATTATTATTATTATTTTGTACTTTTTTATTTGTCTTAATATTTTTTTCACTTTATTTTTTTTAACATTTTTTTTTAGTTTTCTTTAAATATTTACTTGTACGTTTGTTTTTACATTTATTTTTACTTTCTCTCATTTTTTAAATGTATTAATTATATTATATCTAATGCATTTTTCTCTCTTGTTTAAATATGTTTTGCTTTTTTTAAATGTATTTTTTTACAGATTATTTTACTTTTACTTTATTATTACTGCACACACTGATCTGATAAAAAAAAAGAGTGCAGTATTTATATTATATTGCTTTAAGCATGTGCTAACATTGGTGAACAAACAGCATTTCCCTTCAGATTAAAAGATGTGTTTTTCCTAAAGAAATTCTCTATATTTTTCTTTTCATGCACAATGAACAAATCATCCATGTTTTAATTAAGATTTTTTATTTCTTGACCTCTAAAGAGCTGGATGTGACCTGAAGGCCTAAACTTCCTGTTCTGGTCCGTGGTTGTTCTGCAGGAGCTGCAGCTTATCAGCTGAGGGGAAACGGTTGGTTAAGCTGATCAGGAAGGCCGTCATGTCCCGGGACGCCCTCTCAACGCAGAGCAGGTTGCTGTGGGAGACTGAAGAACCGTAACCACTCCTTCAGTAACTGGTTGCTGCTGCTGCATCCTAAGTCCACAAAGGAGGGAACCAGAGACGTCTCCTACCAGCAGCTGCTAGACTGAATAACCAGCACTGATCCCAACAAACTAAACAATCAAACTTAGCAACTCAGGCTCACATCTCAGCTTCTCCACATGATTTATTAAACCACATTTACTGAAATAGATTGCTTACATTTCCGCAGCTGTTCTCTGCACAGATCTGGGAAAATATTTTAAGTTACTTTCTGCAAAATTCTTCCACGTCAACAGAAACTACAAAAAAAAATTACAAAAAATTTTAAGTATGGAACCACTACTAGTAAAACAGAGAGTTTATTGCTAAACAGAATTAGCGTCCTTGAATGCTGTAACGGCTTAAAGCATCAGCCGTATGCCGCCGATTCCTCTGCCAGTTTGTCACTTCAAGTCTATTTGTTTCAAGGTTTCAAATCAGTTATTGCAACCACATATTATTATGCTTAAATATTTGTAAATATAGTAAAAGTGAATTTATCTTTGTTTTTTCATGTTGCACTTAAAATAGTCTTGATTCCTAAAATTCAAATGACTGCAAATCCAAAATCGACAAACCTGAATTAAGTCGGGCATTTAACTCTATAAGAATCGTGTGAAAACGAGAAATGAGGCAGTTTGCGTAAAAATTACTCTTTTTTTAGTCTGGCTGCAGCACCAAGTTATTTTCCAACTTCATTTCTAAGCCATCTCTGCACAAAAAACACAATTTAAAAAGGAACACTTTGTACACAGAGTACAAAATGATATTTCAAGATATAGGCTTCACTTTTCAGCTTTAGCTCAGGTTTTTAAACACGAATGCAGCCGGGTGGCCATTGGTTGTATTTAGTAGTGATTTATGTAAATGCTAGAAGGTAAAAATTATATAAACTTAAAAGGTTTATTTAAAGGAAAAGAAACCTGTTGAACTTTCCAAATCAAATATGTGCAGCTTTAATTTTGTGATGTATTAAATTTATAAAAAAGAAATCATAAAGCAGAAAGAAATGTTTCTCTTTTTACGTTTTACACTTCAACTTAAAAAAAGAACTTTTTGTTTTAATAACATTTAGCTTGTATTTAAAATATCTTCATCTTTATAAATGTGAGCATTTTTGTCTTGAATTGTTTTGGATAAAAACTTAGTAAACTTATTTTTTTTTTAAAGCATTTGGCACAATAAACATTATTTAAATGGCATTCTGTATTTTTCTGAAGTTGTTCACTGCAAAAACGTTCCATCTAACCAAGTTCAACCATCTCGTTTCCAGCTAAAAAGTATTTTTGATCTTTTGAGATATATCTGTATCTAAAATCCTATATTATTTATCTTATTTAGATAATATATATCTAATATATATATTTTGAGCATTCTTACCAAGTGCAATTGTTTTACTACACTGGTAGATTATTTATTTCACCTTCATTTAAAAAGATTTAGATTATAATCTAGTATTTTTATCTGCCAGTGCAGTTAAACAATTGCACTTAGTAAGAATTCTCAAAATAAAATATATATTCTCCAAATAAGATTAATAATCTAACCTCTTCTGCTCTTGTTTAGTATATATATCTCAAAACCAGATCAAAAAAAAACTTTTTAGCTGGAAACAAGTTGGTTGGACTTTGTTAGATGGATTGTTTTTGCCGTGTTCTGGGGCAATGCATCTGTAATGTAAGAATGTTCAAAAACATTTTTCAATTTTCTCATATATCAACAAAGGAAAATAATATATCGTAATAAATATCAATGAATATGCTTCTGTTTTTTTTCAAGGTATATTGCAGCAGAACAAGTTGGAAAAGGTAGAGAATGCCATTTAACTAACTTTTTGCAAAATGCATTTAAAAAATAGATGATTCTTTTCTCAAAAATAATACAACACAAAAATTCTCAGAACATAAATAAGGATGAAGATATTTTAAATAACGTAAAAGTTAAATATTATGAATTAAAGTTCAAAATGATCTGCTTTCCTGGGTCCTTATTTATACATTTAATATCACGCAAAAATAAACCTGCATATTTTTGAATTTCAACAGGCTTCTTTTCTGTTAATAATAAAAAAAAGAACTTTAAACTTTCAATATCTAGTAAGAAAACAAACACTGCGTACCTGGTGAAAAGCATGAACCAGATAAATACAGGTATGCACAGCTTGATGACATCGAAATTCATAACGGTGGAGTCAAAATCTCTACTTTATATTATATTTTAACCTTGATTTAAGTCGTATCACCCAACCCTAGCTTTACTGCATGTAAACACTATGCAGGATCATGCAGCAGGCAACTGGAAGTGACTCATTTCCAGCAATAATACATTATATTTCTCTGTGAAAACACACCACAGATTAGCAGCTATTTACAACCAGTCAAGCTGCTTCATCTGCATCATTTAGAAATATATATATATAGAAACACCTGAACATAATAATCTGAACTGTCCTGAGGAATGCAAACCAACAAGCTGCGACCTCCGGTTTGCTAATCCGACGCTGATTAAACAACCTGCAGGCTCAGAGTGAGTTCCTGCACGCCAGCAGGTAGCTCCTGTTTACACAGGCTCATCAGGTGAGAGCTGCAAACGCACATACCTTTTTAACACCCTGCACACCTGAGCAGCCACAAGCATTCCAGACTGCAGACGCAAAGCAAACAGGAAGGAGCAGCGCTGATGAACAGACATCGCTCTCTTTCTGTCACTGCCTCTCGTCTCCATATTCAGGAACCGACTTCCTTCATCATTTATCTGCTTTGTGTTTGGATGTGATTTTCTCTTCCTGATGAAAAGATGCAGGTCTGCAGGATTAACTGGATAAACTCCACCCCAACAATCAGTGCAACGGGCAGCGTGTGAATAAATACGCTTTAGGATTCTCAGTTCTTTGTTTCTCATCTTTTTTTTTTTTCAGACTGCACCTTTAATTTACTACACTGCAAATTCCTTGTAAAAATCTAGCCAAATAATCTTTTGAGCATTACAAGCTGGCTTCATGTAGTGGAGTTTCATGTTTTAGATGACTTGTTTTAAGTAAATGTTACTTTTTTTCCATATTTATTCTGTATATCTAAAATTGAACTATTTTACATTCATTTCAAGCAAAAATAGTTTTCAGTTGCCATTTAAAACAAAAATCTTCCTCAAAAGAAGAAATATTCACTCATTTTCACTTATTTCTAGCTTCATTTAGGTCCAGAAATTGTTCTTATTTCAAAAGATCTTAGTAAGAAAAAAATTACTTACTGTGTGGACAGATAATTTCTCTTGTTTCTTGGAAATTTTTACTAAAGACAAGTTTATATATCTTGTATTATGGAGGTGGGTTTTTGTAGTGTATGCAGTTACTTTTGTGTCGGCTCCAAAGTTAAAAATAAATTATTATCAGAAAGTGTTCAAACTATTCCTACAACTTAGCGCTTTACTTTTTTTCCCCATTATCAAACAAATAAAAATAGCGATTTTACCCGTAAGGTGTAAAAATCTTGAAGCGTTATTGCTTTTCATTGTTGCTGCTAGCCGTGTGTGATAAACGTCGAAGGTAAAAATAATATAAATGTAGCCTTTTTTTTTGTTTTCTATTCAACTGAAAAGAAATCTGTTGAACTTTAAGCATTTTTAGTTATGTAAAGTTTTATTTTGTGTAATATTAAATTCAAAAATAAGTAATCAAGAAAGCAGGAACTAATATTTCCCTTTTTAACATTCTACAATTCAAACAAATTCAATTTTATGTTTTCATGACATTTAGAATGGTGTTATATTAAAAATATTATTTTTTCTGCTGCCTTGTTTTGAAACAGATTTTTAAAACAACTTAATTACTTATAAGGTTTTGTATAAAAAATACATTTTACAATCAATGTTTAATAAATGGCGTTCTGTATTCCTTTAACGCTGTCAAGTGGTACAAGAAAATGCTTAAAAACAGTTATTTGAAATGTATAAACGGAAGTAAAGGATATAAATCACAATATAAATCTGAGGAGATATCGCCCTACCCTAGCTGCTGCAACATGAATTCATATAATGAGGATAATAAACCCCAGAATAAAATAAGAAACCTGATTTCTCTCACTTTCCATCCCTGACCTACATTTCCAAACAGCGGTTCGTCCGGCTCTGCCAGCAGATTCGGGGTTATGATGACATTTGCTGCAGAGTTATGGGGTCAGACTGACGCGCCCTCATCGGGTCGTGTGACAGAAATACCCAGCATTCTCCTGGTGCCGCCCGTTGTGAAATGACTGAACTCAAACGGGGGAGACGGGATCGTTTGAGGTGAAGAAACTAACGCTGGGCAGAACGAGCCGAGCAAACCGGAATCAGATGAATGGATCATTGGATTCCAGTTTTTGGGGACAGGGGCGCTGAAGAGGTTTATCATGAAATCACAGCAGAGAAATTAAGATGGACCAAACCAAAACTTTGTCAGCGAACGCATCTTTCAGCAGCAGCACTGAACTGAATGACTCACCAAAAACAATGTCAGTTGAATGGAAAAATCACTGATACTGGAGAAAAATCAGCTGACATCACCATGGCTACCAGTAGCATCCAATCAGCCCAAACTAGGCCTGAACGATTTTGGAAAATAATCTAATTGCGATTTGTTTTCTTCAATATTGCGATTTAATGTGCAATTATTTTTGTGGGGCTGTTGTCATGCATTTTTTTTAATTAATGCAATCAAAAATATTGTGTATTATAAACAAATTTATATACATAAATTTATTCTATTCCATAAGATTAGTTACTTATTTTAAGACGAAGGCAAATATTAACAACTTTATCTACTTTTAATCATCACACTCGATGGTCATCGGTGTCGTTCTGCAATCGAGGTTTTCTTCCTTTTGATCCCAGCTAATAATTCCCTCCGCCTGCAATGTTTTCCTCCGTGTGGTTATCCAGGAAGTAGGATGCTTGAAGGAACAAGCTCTGATTTTTAATTCTCCATCGATCTAATGCATTTTCAGACTCTGGTATGGCTCCATAGAGCGGTTTGATGTCAGGTCAGTTGTTGCAAAATACTCCGCTGTTTTCGGTGCGGCTTTAACTTTCTGTCGGCATTTTTTATACAGCGCAGGTAAAATATGGTTAAAATGTGTTTGTGAGATTAAACCCTAGGTTATTCATCATGGTTAACAAAGCATACTTTTGGCTATAAAACCCGTTAAAGCACAAATTATTTCAGTGTGCCGTTTTTTTTATGTTCGTAAGCAGCGATTCTTTCAAACAGCTCGGTGAGCGATCCCTGACGGCTGGAAGTTTGTTTACTGGAAATTTAAACACTGGTGGCGGTCAGTTTAGCCGTGCAACTCTCATATATGGTGGTGTGATGTTTTTAGGTGTTGATAATGGTTCGTACTGTAGCCTACCTCGTGAGGCAGCAACAATACCAAGACGGGTTCTGCATAATACCTGGCGTTGCGCAGCATCAACGTTTTCATAGCAGATATAATTTCTCACAACTGATGTACTTTTCCTCTTTGGTACCAAATATTGTGCAGCATTGGATTCTGTTAAGCTTTTGCTCATTTTATAACTGGTTATAGTGCAGTGTTTCCTTCTCTCCCTGCGTTGTTTGCAAGTCACGTGACTTTAGCAGATATGTTTACATCAAGTCAAATCGCAGCCTTTGCGATTAGGAAATCGCATTTTACCAAATCGCGATTTAATTGCATATACAATTAATCGTTCAGCCCTAGCCCAAACCCTGAATATGGATGAAATGTAAGGAATCTCCATTGATCCGAAGGGATTTTCCCAAAAGCTGCCCGTGATGCTTTCAAGTACAGCTGGGAGAGTAGGTTGTCAAAACAACTCCAAAGTGATTCGAGCATGTTTTATTCTTAAATATGTTTAAGGTGTTATTTAAACATTTCTGAACATGAACTCGTTAAATTGTTTTCTACTCTGGCTATGTCTGCTTTTACTATTTTATTCTTTTCCTTTTTTTTATATATAGTCTAAATTATAAAACATAATAAAATCAAATTAATTTCAGGAATTCAAAGGAAGCTATTTATTTTTCTTGATTAAATTGTAACAAACACAAACCGATGTTAATGCCGATATGTGGTGCATTGATGCACAATATTACCAGACTTCCAACACATTTTCCATCTTAAAAATTTATATCTTACATAAAGTTTTATATTTTAAGTTGTTTATTTTATTTAACTACTTCTACAGTAGTCTGAGCAGCGGTCGGGCTTTACAATCAAATCATGAAAAAGTCTGAGGTGCCTAAAACATAAATACAGTTCATTAATTATTCTAGAGAATAGCACAATGTTCATTAGTGTGAGTTTTAAGGTTGTTCAAGCTTATTTAGTGGTAAAATTGACCAATGAAGACTGATGGGAAAACTGAGATCCAGAATAAAAACAATACTGATTAATAATTTTTCATTTTTTAAGTGGCAGATGGAAAAAAAAAGATAAATTAATGCAGATTATATGCACATTTTTTAAATTCTAAAACAATTTTAAGATCGGTGCATCTCCGTGCATCGACTGGTTTATCTTTCAACCTCTTGGGGTTCAATTTAATTAGAAAGAATGTTTTAATAAGCCGGAATCAGATACCATCTCGATGTTTTCTAGCTTTTTCAAGTTGCTTTTTTTTGTTGTATTTTGCATCATTCTGCAAATAGATAATGTTTTAGATTAAAGTAGGCAGAAAAGAGCTGCTCTGTTATGTTTAATCATCGTTTAAAAAAAGAAATGCACATTTATTTTACTGCAAAACTGAATTTTTGACACAAAATTCTGTTTTAAAGATTAAGGCCAGACGGTCGGATTCAACCTCAACAGAACCAGAACGGTTTTGACTCTGATCATCACAGAAAGATCACAGCAGCTGGATTATTATTTATTTTTTAAATTATAAAATATTATAAGTTCAGCTTTGGGTCAGGAGAGCAGACAGAGGGACTGCATGATCAGAAAAGCCACAGCTGTTAAATGGACAGAGAGCCTCGCTAAAAAGTAAATGAAGTTTTATTACCCACAGTTTGTTGCTTCACTATAAACTAAACATAATTTACGTCTAAATTCTCAAAACTATCAAGAAACAAAAGCTCCCAGATGTTGCTTAGATCCTCCGGTTTAAGCTGCTGTGATTCTGAACCTGCATGACTAAAGCTAAAGTAAAAACCAGTCTGGGATTTTATGCAGAAGTAAAGGCAATGTGACCTTTACTGTGTTCAAAAAAAGTATAAATCTAATCTTAAGCGTAAAAACAAATAACATATATTTGTAAATAAAGACAAAATAAAGAAATCAGAATTAGGCTGAGCATTTGAAACAGAAAAAAAAAACAGAAACTAGCCTCTAATTAAGGGTCAATCAGTGCAGGCTCTATAAAAGCAGGAAATTAGTAAATTTGGACGTGGAGAACATCGTGCAGGTTAAAAGGTTAAAAGGTCATGGCAGGGCCGTCAGAAAAAGACCAAAGCGCTGACGTTTGGCCCCTAATGCACAGTAATAACTAACCCACAAATTAAGGTGGGCCTATTCCATAGAAAAACACGATATATCTGCTGCAAAAAAGAAATAGATCAACGTGCTGCAATGTCCCAATCAAAGTCCAGACCTCAACCTGACTGAGATTAGACAGAAAATGTAAAAGAGAAGAGTGCTAAGGGCGGATCCCTGAGGTACACCACATGTGACACGAAGCCACTGAGGAGTTACGGCCCTCGGGACCAGTGACTTCAGTTATGCAGCAGGAAGCGGCTCATTTATGATTCTGATATCAGAATCCGGAAAAAAACGAGAGCGATCAGCTGAGCCGGGGGGGGGAACGTACCTTGATGAGATGTTTGTTGACCCACTTTGTGAACGTTTTCTTCTGCACCCGGTCCCGCTCATCTGAGGAGAGACAAAGAGAAGACGGAGGTTAACAACAACATAAAATTCAACGCATTTCAGCCACTGCATGTCTATTAACCTCATTAGCACCATCTGGAAAAAGACGACATCTTTACTGACCATGTTTAATTTACCTTTTATGTGAAATCATTTATTTTTAATTAGATCATTAGGCTCAGACATTTTTATGATTTTTTTCATAATTTTCTCACTTGGTCATTAATCCCAGGTGTAATATTTGTCTTTTATTCCAATAAACATGTTTCAGAGTCGTTATTTTTGCACGTTTATCCATTTTTGGATGCTAACTTTTACTTGCTTTGCTTTAGAACCAGCAGGTCTTCCGTTTTCAATCAACCTCAGACATCCAGACGCTCTGATCCTCGCGCGTTTTACTTCAGTTAAATCAGCGTCGAACCAATATAATAGTTCTTGTATTTATTTGTTTTTTATTTTCCAGACTCTTTGTTCTCAGTGTAACCCCGTCTCCCACCCGGACGGAGGCTAGGGGGATGAAAATAAATCATAAAAAGAAGCCCGAAGAGGAACAGAGAAGATGAGATTAAACGATAAAGATTCAGTCTGACGGATGAGTTTTCCTTCCAGTCATTTGAGTAGAATTATTCCCAGCCAATCAGAAAGCAGCCTGCTGCAGGTACATCCCCTGCTGTGTACCGGTTGCCATGGCGAATAGATTTTCACTTCCTCTTTGAAACATCTTGCTATCTCCGTCTTTCTCCGTTACGCCCCCAGGAAACACGCGTTACAAGTATCTGCTCAACACAGCAGACGACTTCATCTGTCGGGCTCTGAAAGCTGGAACCGTTTCAAACATTAAAAACGGCGCCAGGCTGAACTAAACGCACACCGGCCGAGCAAGGACGAGTTTACTCAGAGGGGAACCATACCCCCCCCCCCCCCAAAAAAAACACAGGCACGAGGAAGAACAAATATTTCAACATGCTCTTGCAAAATGCCTTTAGCTCTGGAACACGCCTTGTATCTCCAACCCGTCAGTCAGGCTGAGTCAGTCCAGCCGCAGGAAACTCTACAGATTCACACGAGTCGATGCTTCTGTTCTCAGATCAGGTCTAGAAAACCACCTGATTTGGGGTAAAGCCATATAGGCTAGAAACCACATCTGATCAGGGTAAGAAACCAACAAAGAAACTGTCTGATAAGGGATAGAAACCATTAAATCGGGGTTAGAAACTAGGGACGCACTGGTACCGATATTGGTATCGGGTATCGGCCCCGATACAATCTAATGTACATGTATCGGTTAAACTTAACAGATACCATGAACCTATAATCAAAATGTGGAAAATCTGCAATAAATTCACACAAAAGTTTAATTTTTCACTTGAAATTTTATTTTTGTGGTAATTTCATATCTTACATTTGTTATTTTGTCTTAGTTGTGTTTACTTAGTAAAGTCTGGTGCCTTTAGTCTCTTTAAGAAAGGTATAAGGTGGAAGTTATACAGTTTATTAATTCAACAATAGTATCGGATCAGGTATCGACAGATCCACAAAATCCAGGCATCGATATCAGGACTGAAAAAGACGGATCAGTGCACACCTACCAGAAACCATTCAATCTGGTCTAAAAACCATTTGAGTCGGGTTAGAATCCTTTAAATTTGGTATAAAAAAAATTAAATCAGGACTGGAAACCATTAGATCAGGGCTACGAACCATTAAATCAGGGCTATAAACCCTTAAATCAGGACTGGAAACCATTAGATCAGGGCTACGAACCATTAAATCAGGGCTATAAACCATTTGATCAGACTAGAAACCCTTAAATCTGGTCTAGAAACTATTTCATTAGGGTGAAAAACCTTTAAATCAGAACTAGAAACCATATGATAAGGGCTAGATATAGGGATGCACAGATACTGCTATCGGGGCCAATACCGCCCTTATGTACCGTATCGGTTACAGTTAACCGGTAGCAAAAAACCGATACTTAAAATGTGAAAACATTTCTTTTTTAATTTAAATTATGTTTTGTGGTTGTTATTAATATTTTATTTTGAATATAATTCATCGTAATTTGTTGTAACAATCAAAGAAAAAAATATAACCTTTCTTCCAATTCATTGCATTTCTGTGGGTGCGGTACTGGTATCGGTAAGTACTGAAATCCAAATATCGGTAAATCGGTTTGAAAAAAGTGGTATCGTTGCATCCTTAGCTAGAAACCACTGAATCAGTGCCATGAATCCTGAAAATACAACCTTATTATTCAGTTTATGCAACCACAGCTAAAGATGAGCGGGGAGACGAGTGACAGCCGCTCATTCATCCACACACCAGACCTTTGTTAACATGAACACACCCACTCCACACTGTGGAACCACAGCAACACATCCAGGGTTCTGTCTGCACAAACATCAGCCGCTCAAACACGCGGAGCCGCTCTGCAAACAGCCCGCATTCTGGAGGTGGGGGGGGGACGCACCAACCTGCGCAGCACATGAGTGAGTACAGGTGAGCGTTCAGGTGGCTCTCGCTCCTGTAGTCGGCCCACATGACGGTCCGCGGCGCCCTCCCTCTGCTCGGATCAGGCTTCCCTCTGCAGCATAATCCACAGCAGGAGTCGGATAATTATAGCAGAGAGACGTCAGGGCAAAGCGAAAGCAGCGGGCCGGCTGGCTGGCAGGTAGGACCGGTTTAAAGGAACCTCGCCTCTCTTCCTTTCCTGCCGGTTCAGGCTCTCCGTTTCTCAGCCGTCCTCCTCGTTCCCAGCCGCCATGCCGGCCTCTCCGGCCTCCGCAGCCGTCTGTACTCAGCAGCTGCTGTCCCACGTGTGAGTGTCAAAGTGAACAGAAGCTCCTCCCTCGGTAACTCCCCCCACAGCGCCTCTACTTCCTCACCCCCTCTGACACTTGTTCTCCGGTTATCTCCCCCCCCCCACAGCTTTCCTGCCGTCACATCCAGAGAGACCAGCCTTTTAGTTTCGCCACTTGTTGTCCTGAATGCCCTCAGTTTTTCCCGTAAATCCACATTTTCATGTCAGGGTTTGATCCGAACAGCCGAGGCAGTGATGTAATCCTCTGCAGCTCTCAGAGGCGCTCAAACGAATGCAAGCATGGCTTCCTCCCTCTGCAACAACAACACAAACTCCTCCTAATGGAGCTGACACAATCCAGGCATCGATAACTCGGTTTCCTTCATTTCCTCTCCTCGCTTTCCCAGCTGCTCGTTTTCACATCTCCGTTCCTTTACGAGGCGAAAACCAAAAAGTCCTTCAGCTTCTCTCCTGGGGTTAACTCAGCAGCTTTCTGAGGAAAATGGAGGAACAAAAACCTCTAATCTGAGACGGACTTCAGCCTCAGATTAGGAGATGATTTAATCAAAGCAGCAGCAGGCAGAGCAGAGTCGTCCAGATCATCGACGAGAGTTCTGGTCCAGATCACAGAAAGTTCCTCATTCAGATCTGCTGAGTTTATAGTAAACTGCTGAGTTTATAGAGGAGTGGCAAGAGAATATGAGGTGGATTAGCATCCACTAATCCACCCCTTCCTGTCCAGTTAAAAACAAAACCTGACCAGGTTTGACTAAACAAGCCCCTCCCCTCTGTCGTTCCTCTCTCCCAGCTCCCATCCGATTCCTTTCCTCCTTCCAGAGGTGAATCCCTTCCTGTCTTCCAGGGACCGTCCAGACTATAAGTACCAGCCGGAGATTACGTCACTGATACCTCTGGACACGCTCACCCCTCCCTACCTCGCTCCTCCTCTTAATCTCCTCGGCTTCGTCTTCCGGTGCGCTCTGCCTTTCCTCCGTCTGTGATTAGATTACGCTCTGAGTGGGAGGGACGTTCCCAAGTGTTGGTCAGGGCCACAGAAAACAGAGAAATCTTCTCGATTCTCAGGATTCATTGATCCCAACAGCTTCATCCTTTCTTCTAATGTGGTTTTCAAACCGGGGGGGGGGGGGGGTGGGGGGAATTTCAGTTTTCTTCTTGCTGGGATGTTCAGAAAAAAAACCAAAAGACCACAAGGTAATTTAGAGAGTTGATTTTAGCTAAATTATCATAGACCTTGACACGATTTATCCCTTTCCACAGCAATCAGAGCTTACATTGGAAAACATCGGCGCCGACTGCTGACAACAATCCTCTTCAGTGACGACCTTTTTATCGAGAGGAAGACTAAACAGTAGCCATTTTTAGTGTCACTGAGGTGTTTTAGCAGATAGAGCAACCGTAGAAATTAAAGAGAAAACTATCAATGGTTCAATTTCAGAGAGAGAGAGCACGTTTTCAGCAGATAACAGGAAGGCTGGACATCAAATGTCCTTTTTAATAATTATTTTATAAACTTGAACCTCTCTCTATTAGAGGTGATTTGACCAGGGGTAAAACAATGCCGATTTTTTCCCCCCATCAGCCTTAGCCGATGACGGACACGGCCTGACGATTTTCTTAAGCCGATATTTGGAGCCGATACTGATTCGGCACCCTCAATTTACATCATAAAAACAATGATAACAAATAAACTCCCAATTTAACAATAAAATTTAAAAATATATTTAAAACGATATTTAACAAATAGTAAACATAGGTGAGGAAGAACAAGTAAGAACAAGTAGATAAACAATATATAAATATAAAACATTTGAGGAAGAACAGGTAAAAAAACCAAAGATTTCAGTGCTGAAAAACTGCATAATTAAAATTCTGAAAATAAAAATTTAAACAAATAAAATCATTACAGTATTGCACACAGAAACAAGTGTGCAGCATTCTAAAGTGCACAATATGCAATGATGCTGGGGGAAAAACTATCGGCAAACACGTAAAAACGATAATAGTGGCCCGATATATCTGTCTATCCCTACTAAAAACCACAAGATCGGGCCTAAAAACCACAAGATCGGGGCTAAAAACCACAAGATCGGGTCTAAAAACCACAAGATCGGGACTAAAAACCACAAGATCGGGGCTAAAAACCACAAGATCGGGGCTAAAAACCACAAGATCGGGGCTAAAAACCACAAGATCGGGTCTAAAAACCACAAGATCGGGACTAAAAACCACAAGATCGGGGCTAAAAACCACAAGATCGGGGCTAAAAACCACAAGATCGGGGCTAAAAACCACAAGATCGGGTCTAAAAACCACAAGATCGGGTCTAAAAACCACAAGATCGGGACTAAAAACCACAAGATCGGGGATAAAAACCACAAGATCGGGTCTAAAAACCAAAGATCGAGGCTAAAAACCACAAGATCGGGGCTAAAAACCACAAGATCGGGGCTAAAAACCACAAGATCGGGGCTAAAAACCACAAGATCGGGGCTAAAAACCACAAGATCGGGACTAAAAACCACAAGATCGGGGCTAAAAACCACAAGATCGGGGCTAAAAACCACAAGATCGGGTCTAAAAACCACAAGATCGGGACTAAAAACCACAAGATCGGGACTAAAAACCACAAGATCGGGGCTAAAAACCACAAGATCGGGACTAAAAACCACAAGATCGGGACTAAAAACCACAAGATCGGGACTAAAAACCACAAGATAGGGGCTAAAAAAATCACAAGATCAGCGCTAAAAAAAATCACAAGATCGGGGCTAAAAAAATCACAAGATCAGGCAAAAACCACAAGATCGGGACTAAAAACCACAAGATCGGGGCTAAAAAAATCACAAGATCAGCGCTAAAAACCACAAGATCGGGACTAAAAACCACAAGATCGGGACTAAAAACCACAAGATCGGGACTAAAAACCACAAGATCGGGACTAAAAACCACAAGATCGGGGCTAAAAACCACAAGATCGGGACTAAAAACCACAAGATCGAGGCTAAAAACCACAAGATCGAGGCTAAAAACCACAAGATCTGGGCTAAAAACCACAAGATCTGGGCTAAAAACCACAAGATCAGGACTAAAAACCACAAGATCGGGGCTAAAAACCACAAGATCGGGACTAAAAACCACAAGATCGGGGCTAAAAACCACAAGATCGGGGCTAAAAACCACAAGATCGGGACTAAAAACCACAAGATCGGGACTAAAAACCACAAGATCGGGGATAAAAACCACAAGATCGGGACTAAAAACCACAAGATCGGGACTAAAAACCAAAGATCGGGCTAAAAACCACAAGATCGGGCTAAAAACCACAAGATCGGGACTAAAAACCACAAGATCGGGGCTAAAAACCACAAGATCGGGCTAAAAACCACAAGATCGGCTAAAAACACAAGATCGGGGCTAAAACCACAACATCGGGACTAAAAACCACAAGATCGGACTAAAAACCACAAGATCGGGACTAAAAACCACAAGATAGGGGCTAAAAAAATCACAAGATCAGCGCTAAAAACCACAAGATCGGGACTAAAAACCACAAGATCGGGGCTAAAAAAATCACAAGATCAGCGCTAAAAACCACAAGATCGGGACTAAAAACCACAAGATAGGGGCTAAAAAAATCACAAGATCAGCGCTAAAAACCACAAGATCGGGACTAAAAACCACAAGATCGGGACTAAAAACCACAAGATCGGGGCTAAAAAAATCACAAGATCGGGGCTAAAAAAATCACAAGATCGAGGCTAAAAACCACAAGATCGGGACTAAAAACCACAAGATCGGGACTAAAAACCACAAGATCGGGACTAAAAACCACAAGATCGGGACTAAAAACCACAAGATCGAGGCTAAAAACCACAAGATCGGGGATAAAAACCACAAGATCGGGACTAAAAACCACAAGATCGAGGCTAAAAACCACAAGATCGAGGCTAAAAACCACAAGATCTGGGCTAAAAACCACAAGATCTGGGCTAAAAACCACAAGATCGAGGCTAAAAACCACAAGATCGGGGATAAAAACCACAAGATCGGGACTAAAAACCACAAGATCGAGGCTAAAAACCACAAGATCGGGGATAAAAACCACAAGATCTGGACTAAAAACCACAGATCGGGGCTAAAAACACAGATCGGGGATAAAAACCACAAGATCTGGACTAAAAACCACAAGATCGGGACTAAAAACCACAAGATCGGGGCTAAAAAAATCACAAGATCAGCGCTAAAAACCACAAGATCGGGACTAAAAACCACAAGATCAGAGGCTAAAAAAAATCACCACAAGATCAGCGCTAAAAACCACAAGATCGGGACTAAAAACCACAAGATCGGGGCTAAAAAAATCACAAGATCAGCGCTAAAAACCACAAGATCGGGACTAAAAACCACAAGATCGGGACTAAAAACCACAAGATCGGGGCTAAAAAACCACAAGATCGGGGCTAAAAAAATCACAAGATCGAGGCTAAAAACCACAAGATCGGGACTAAAAACCACAAGATCGG